>OMPJ01028798.1:14237-26962 GCA_900312935.1 Carapus acus
CGTGTGATGCAACATGAGCGTCCATTCAGCAACACACGCACACGCCCAGCAACCAGCGGCTTGCTTCCTCTAGCCTTTCAGTCCCAGACAAAGGAGCTTAGGGATTCTGTCAACGTGGCAAACCTCGGAGAGTCAGACATGACAGCACAGCCCACGCTGGGATGCAGGCGCAGCTTCTCCGTCAGCTGTGACTCTTTCGCGCCTTCTGCGGCTCAGTGTTTGACATCACAAGGGTGGAGGTGTCCAGCTTGAGCCAGATGAACACATGACAGAGTGGGCAAAGTAAACCGTCTCTGGTCGGGGGACGGTGGGACAGATGCTCCCAGCAAGCTGGGTTCAGAATAGCTTCAGGTACAATATGTGTCGGGCTATAAAAAGGAAAGGATCGGGAGAGGGGAGGAGAAGAGAGGAGAGCAGAGGACGGGCACACACAACAGAGCGAGCAGGATGGAGGGAGACGCAGAGAGGGAACACTCATGGCTTTGGCAGGGGGGAAAAAAAACTGCTGCCGTCAGGAGAATTCCACACTAACATCTGCTTCTCATTCCAACAATGGCGGCCTTTGATTCCCGATGCCTACAACGAGCTGTAGCACCATTTTCGCCCCTGACGGCATCGCGGGAACACCAAACATTGCCTCTGACGCACAGAGCTACAAAACTTTCACATATGAAAATGCATGTGAACGCATAATCTCTTCTGTTTGCACTCAAAAACTATGACTGAGCTCCAAAAATGGTGGGCACCTGAATTCCCCACCGTCCACACCCGAAACCACATGGACAGAACCCATCGTTTGTTCTGCAGACTGAGACAGAGAGCAGCTTTGATGAGACACATCATGGACACATAATTATTTATAGAAACTGGAGCATTTTTTCCTTGTCCACTCTCTGCCAGGGGACCCGTGTATTTAGCCGATGAGCAATGGAGCTGAGCCATTGCCTTGCTCACGAGATGGCACTGGCCGTCGCGCCGAGGTTTGCAAGCCCCTGAGATCTCCTCTCTCCGTGTGACTGTCGAGGACACTGAAAGGCAGGGCTCTGCACCACAGAGCAAACAATCAGGAACAAAAATCATCCACACTTCACACGCCCGACCATGAATTTTCAACTCTGCAAACAAAAAGCAAACAACTGCTGTGTGCCTGCCGTGCTGTCAGAAAAGTAGGGTGATGTCATCTTTGTATTTGTCTTTCTGTCAGCTGACTGGAGACCAAACAAACATACCTAGATGATGCGGAGCAATATTAGACGCCTGAAGAGCACTATCAACAAATACATCTACCTTTGTGTGCGTTTAGTCAGAGCCTGCGCTCAAGCATGTCAGAGGCAAAGTGAAGGACACGGCTCTATTTTAAGTCCTGATTCCCACTATCTCTAATCCATAAGATAAACCATCAGATATTTTCAGTGGTGCCTTGCTGACTCCTTCCTCTTACTCCCCATAGATGATGCAATGAGGACAAACAATTCCTTGCTAGCCCCCGAGTCAAGCTAAAAGCGGGGTGATCTGGATGCAGATAATAACATCTCAGAGGCTGAGTGAAATGAAAAACCAGCGTGGCGGTTCAACCACAATGCAGCCAAACCCGACGTACTGCTATTTCTAGATGTGTTACGCCATCTTGGATCTGTGCTATTAAGGCCACATTCGTTAACGACAAAAGATGGGGTGGTGCTGTGAGGAAACTCATAGAGGAGGGATTGAGAAGTTCAGTAGATGAGCGCAAGCCTCAGGGGAGAGAGCGGCACGACTGACATGACACGCACAGCATCAAGATTCAGTGTGTGCCTTCCTACAAAATCTGCCTCTTTGTCACCTACAGTACATTTGCTGCTCTGCCGTCATCACATCCTTTTCCCCCTGGGTGACTCACGATCAGGTCGATGAATCATTCTCAGTCTTGACGTACCTAAATCATTACTAAATCGGCCAATTGTCATTCACTTTAAATCCTCAGTAATAACATAACTGATCTACACAACTGACAGCGACGCCGTTTCAGTGAAAGCCAGCGAGAGATGAAAGCACCGTGATTATATTCCTCCGACATGTCTTGAGTAAACCTGTCACCACCAAGCTGTAAACGTGCGTACAATGGCGGCTCACGGGTCACACCCAAGTTACAAGACTCTGAGCGGCACAGTCGGTAACTTGGCGGTCAGCTCGCCGCAACTGTGCAGGCTCAGCCTGGCTACCTCGGTGGAAAAAATCATTTCATTATTCACAACATCTGGCTTTCATGGGACACCGAGCATACGCACACTCGCAAGTACGCGCGCGTTTTCGCACACGCACGCGCACGCTCACCTCATCCTCCAGCGCTGTCGGGCGTGTTAGAACAGAGTCGGCGTGGCGCTCCCCGCCCTGTACTCTTACAGCTCCCATCATTCAGTTCTGGAATGAGCGCGGCTATTCCACAAAGTTGGCAATCACGGCGCAATATACCGCGGAGCCGGCGACCCGACTATTACGTGTGCTGAAAATAGAGCGGGCAGCGTTGTGGGAGAGGGTTCAAGGGAGCTGCAATTATGCCAAACCACAAGGAACCCTGCTGTTTTGTCGCGGGCCTTCCGTCTAGCAGAATGGAGGGGATTGTGCAGGTGATCTGATCTCTTTCCTGAGTGCGGCTTTGTAATAGGATTGTCTCCCATTGTTTACACTGTTCAACCTGAGGAGTTGCAGGACTGGAATCCTGTATGGGTTTTTCCTTTTTGAAAAAAAAAATCACTAAATGGAGGGCCAGAGGCATATGGTCATTTGCGGCCTCTTCCTGTCTTTTTCCCTTTTTTCAACCCATGCGGAGAGTTGTTGTTTGTGTAGGAATGCATGGCTGCTAGACTGCACCTCACCCAGTCTTTTGGTACAATGCCAGCCTTGCCTCTGGCTCTGGTGGCACACCCCTTTCTCTAAATAGGACGTTGGCTCTTCATTTGGTATAATTGTCCGGCCTGCCACAAAAATAAACAAGAATATTGATTACCAGTGGGACTTCAAGACGTAAACATGCAGTAATCCACAAACCTGCGTGCCCGCTGGCTGTACATGGAGCGAACGCACCCTAAACTAACCACGCCAAATATCCTGAAGGAAACACTGAGCTGCAGGAGAAGGCATGCGGGATAAACCAATAATATCCTTAGGGGATGAATCTCAAGCTTAAGTAAAGAGGTCAAGTACGCAAGGAGGGAAAACACAATCCAAGGAACAGGGAGAAAGAGAGACAAATGCAGGAAGGACTGACCCATTTTTCTCCTTGTCTCACTGCTGTATGTGCACATGTGGATGTGCTAAATCATGCAACTTTGCAAGGTAAAGAAAATACCAGGAAGGCTAGTGCCAATGTTCAGACTGTCAGTCAATGCGCTAATATTTCTCAGATTTAAACCAGATTGATGACTGTCGTTCACACTGATACAGGTGAACACAGGAGATTTGGTCTCACATGGGTTGGAGTTTGAGCCCCTTGTAATTGGATTTCCTCCAGATGGATGATTTCTATCAAAAACCTAGTGATGAAGGTGAGAGGCTGGTACCTGGAAGGGGTGAAGCCCCTCTGGCGCCCTCATAGTTTACGGGACGTCCGACTTTATTTGCACCTGCACGATCAGAGTGGCGATAACACGCAACTGGAACATGACAGATAGCGGGACTCCTCCTCCGCACAGAGAACAGTACCGGTAATTCTATCCTTTCTCATGAAACCGTGGCACACAGATGCTGCTGACTTCCAGACTCAGGATTCAGTGTATGACTCCTCTGCTGCTTTATCATGTAGCACGGAGGTTCGGCCAATTGAGAGATCGGGTCCATGATAAACCTTTATGAAAACATACTTCAAGGACAAAAAACTCCTCTATGGCCTTGTGGCAACCCCAATTGGGCGGGCTCATCTAGGAGAAGGAGGCCATTACATAACGTGTGAAGAGGATTGTCGCTGGTGTCACTAAGAAGGAGAATTGTGAGAGTTCTCTACTGTCCTGCGACACAGTTACAAAAGCCTTCAAGGGATTTCCCATGAGGACAGTTGCTCTGAAAATATTGCTCTGAAAAAGTAAAGAGTGGGATCTCAGACAACGGTGGTAAAAGCCAAACCCTGAATAAGCAAGAAAAACGCAGAGAGGGTTCAGTTGCACACGTAAGGCACCACTGCGAGCGCTATAGCTCTCCACCTCTGTTTGCCTCTGCTACTATTCAGTGCTGCAGTGAAGAAGTTAATGCAGCGAAATAAGGCTTGTTGCTGATTCTTTTTTGACTGAGGAATAAGCAAGGCCATGTGCAGTTCTGAAAAAGAAAAAAATGATCCCAAAATAAGAGAAACAAAGCCATTGTGTACATTGCACTGAGCACAAATATTCAACATACTCTAGATACATGGAAAAACATGCTGGGTCACATGGATCATGGCTTGTTACTTTCCGGATGGCTCACCACATGTGAGGATCATTCCATCAGAATTCCAACACACACAAACAAACACACACACAATGAGGGAGTCACGATCTCACACAAACGCAACCCTCGACCATCTTTGTTCAAATTTCCTCTTGGTTTCCTACCCGTGCGGTGGTCTTCCTGCCCACAGAACACCTGCACATGGCGCTCTCTGACCTAATCTGTCTTTCCCATTCTTCTCTCTCACACACGCAGCTAGCCAGTGCATCTCAAAATGCTGCTTTCTCCAAAACCTGTGTTTTTTGCTGTCAGAGAAGAGTTATAACCCCTAATGGGATTGAGGGGGTCAACTAACTAACCACTGCAGCAATTGGTGATGCACAGACTAAGGCCAAGAGTCATGCTTATAATTAACAGTACTAACAATGAAAGAAAACATTTCAAAAGTGCCTGAGGAAAAACTTCACAAATATTCTGGTTATTATAAGATTGATGACTGAACATCCAAACTACCGTAATTCAAGTATCATTACTTGACAACGGGAAATGTTTGAATCGGAGGAAATTAATCTCCTCAAGTGCCGTTGAACAAAATTTGGTAAACAATCTGATCATAAACCATGGGGAAATATTCCATATACAGAACTGAGAATAGGCAAACGCATCCACGAGGCGCAGAAGTGTCCCAAACTTACACGGACGAGCGGCCTTGGTTTTATGTGCCGTCTGGTCTAATATTAAACAGGGCGAATTGTTGGCATTCCTGCGCCCCGAATCTACCATTGCTACGTGGAAATGGAGCATCCGCTGCGTGGAACATCTGACAAAAGTCACCCCTAAGTCAGCATCATCTCCTTCATTTTAAATCCACTCGGTCTGTCACAACACGTTGCGCTGCTGCGTGGTGCGTTCACGGCATCGTAATTACGTCGCAACAACCCAGAGGAATTTCAGCGATTGTTAACGAGGAATTTGGCGATTCGTCCGACGCAAAGCATTCCTTCAAACCTCAGACGGCGCAAATAATAATAAAAAAGAAATGGATGAATTGCAAATCTTTAGAATGCACAGAAGCATTAGATAATGGACAACCTCGTGGATGCTGGTAAAATGTGCTCACTTCAACAGACAACAAACAAACTTAGATTTTAACACTGCATTCCGTGAAAACAATCCCGCAGCACCAGGATTTGGTGAACCGTGAATCCAAATTTACTCGAGTACCACGGAACCCAGACTGCTAGGAAAACCAATGTTCCCAGCAACAAATGACATAATAATAAAACAATAATAAGAGTTTGTGGGGAGGGGGGGCACCACTCACTGAGCGATGTGGCGCGGTCGTAAACGCGAGAATTCCCAGCATTGTAAGACTACCACGGAGCTCAGGGAACGACGCAAACTCACCTTTGTCAGAGAAATAAAGAAGTGTTATTATCCTCAAGAGTTTTAATCCGATACGCGCGCTTCAAATCGGGTATAGAGAAATCCACACTTGAGCAACTTTCACCGGGACAACAGTTAGCCAACTCCCCCCAAACTGCAGTGCCTCATTCTGTGCTTGTGAGCACAGGATGGGAATACATGTGCATGAGAGGGAGCGTCAGGCGGGGGAGAAACGGGTTATGGTAGTTTCTATTTACTCCAAATTAGTGTTGAAAATTCGTTCAAGCGCTTCAGTTCTTTTCATCTTGACACAAAATAGGGTCTGTGCCCTTTGGCTAGGGTTAATACCTATTCTAACGCGGTGTAAATTTGAGAAACCTCGAATACGCCCACCCCCGGACTGCCCCGATTGGTATGGCCCACGGCTGCTCCTCATTCCATTCCCCCGATTCAATTGTGCCGCATTAAATTTGGAAGTCGTCTGGGGGAAATAGAAACGGCGTCTCTCGGATTGAGCCCAGAATAAAGCCCGGAGAAGTTGGACGTTGTGGGACATCTCATTTTTATATTCGGAGCAGCACAGCTGTTAGTGATATATTCCACCACGAGCTCAGCGATGCGGACGAAAGGCAATGAATAATGTTCTCAAATACAGTGGGAAGGCTTGTTGGGATACCGCTGGGGATGAACGATCCAATTTATAGATCAATTAGTCGATTGACCAATTAAAACAGCTGCTCCATAAAGATGAACATCCACTTTCTGTTCTAGCTTTCTTTGGCTCGTATGCCAAATGTTGTTCAGTGTTGTGATGTTCTTAGCTCAGAACTTCTGAGCTATGTGGGCAAAGCACAAAAATGGACTTAATATTTTCCAATTAAGTCTTTACAACACAACCTTAGGACTGATGCTATCCTATGCATTATATTGAATTGCATTTAATTATCTTGGTGCCAGCCTTGATGATATTTCACCTGCCCTAAAGATCAGTTGTAGTATTGGAGTGGCTACACCTGTGTCAACACCCATCTAACCTGTGTGCGACATCAATAGCATGTAGAGTTGAAGGATTATCTTAATCAAATCGGTTGTGTTTATTACAATGCCATCATATTCATAGAGATCAACATGATTTTATAATACATTTGTTGGAAAATACATACACTTCGAATAAACAATTGTCCAATCCAAAATTAGTGTATTTTGATTGAATAAGTTTGCATCCATGCATGTACCAACAAACACTACTAACACCACTCCAACAAACACTAACAAACTATAGTGCTGTATCTATAGTTGCGTTACAACAGGCAAAAATTTTAACCTCCAGTCATTATTAAGATGAATTCTCTTTACACCTACGTTTCAGACTTCCACTGTTGACTCCTCCTCCCTCCTCATGGTGTTGTGGAGAGTCGTCTTTGTTGACATGGTGACCTGTAATTAGCGCTCAGGGGCCCAGACTCTGCTCCGACTGCTTGTCAAAGAGAGAAATGGAGGTCCAAACATGAAAAGCGGTGCTGCAGTGTGTCTGGCCTGAGCCAGGCTGAACCCCCCTCTGGCCCGGCTCACACACACACACACACACACACACACACACCGCTTTGAAGTGACATCAGACGAGGACCTGAGCAGAACAAAGCTGCAAAGGGACCATTAACTTCAGAAAATGGACGGCTCTAAATCCCCAAACTGCGGATTAGACAGCACACAGTTTGGTTAACAGTGATCTCAGCGATGATAAAAATATGATAACATCCACACATTATCAAACCTTGACAATTACCGGTAGACAATCCCCAGAGAGTCCACACAGTAGGCCTGACAAAGTTAGATTTCAAACTGCATATGTGCTGCTACCTTTCGCCACCGACTGTTATGTAACATATTTCGTTTTCCACTTCCACTCACTCTCGTCTTGTGCTTGTACTCAAAGAGTCTTTGTCCTCACAGACATAAAATCCTTAACTAAACAAAACGCAACACGGCTGGTTGTAACCGTAAATGTGGACAGGTTCACTGGTGCCATTGCCTCAATGCCCCACTCCCCCCTGCCACCCACCAGCACCCCCACCATCTAAAAGCATTGGCTGGTTCCGGCCTTTGTCTGCGTCATCCCTGTCTTGATTTGATTAGCCGTCTCTGGCAGGGCTGAGAGTGCAACAAGGAGGAGAGGGCTGGGCTTGTCTTTGTGGAGGGCTCTGCCTAATTGAAACAACTCCCCCGCGTGCTTTGTTTCCCCAGGGGACGAAAACCATCTTAGATCTCAGTCATCAGAGAGTGTCTCTGCCCTCAACTCCACCTTTGGCTTCACGTAACATCCAAGACCTGAGTGCATGAGAAGCATCTTGGTCCATGTCAAACTCTTTTGTGTGATCTCCTTCATATGGTGTAGAGGGACTGATACATTGTCATCTGCACCTCCAGTGCAAGCAATATGTTCAATTTTGTATGTTGTGGTCAAGTTAAAGGTCTGATGTACTTGGGCCTAAATGGTAGGCAGGTGGGCAGGTGCTTCACTGATCCACTGATCTACTGATTCAGGAAATTTGGAACCACAGCACCTCAAAGAACACTACAGAAACAACACTAAAAGTGCCTTTTCATATGCCGTGAACGTTTCCTTCTGTAAATACTTGGTCCTCTTTGCAAACTTCTTCTGCTGCATATATTTCCCTCCTTTGTTTCACAGAATTTATCTATTTTTTTTATCTGTATTGCTTTCCTCACGCATGGCAAAGCAATTGTTTCATTGTGTAGGGAAACTTGTCTCCATACTGTACATATGACAATAATCTTGAATGTTATAGCATAGCAACGATGTGCTGCACTGAGGGTAGACAGTATATGATATATTGCACTGTGCATCAGGAGCATGATCTGTATTGCTTTTGAAGAGCTATTGCGGATTGCGTTGGTCATCGACAATGTACTGTATGTCATGTATTGCACTAAATGCATATTTGTACTGCTGGTAGTGGTGCCAAGTTGGCCATATGAGGAATTCTGGAGACATACTGTACATGAACAATTTAAGATTAGCAGAAGAGGGCTGCAGCTAGTGGAGGATCTTACACTTTTGTTTTATTTTCAAATATGAATATTTGGCATGGTGGTGTCATTAGAATCCACTGTGTTTTCCAAATGTTGTGGAGGCAAGCTGTTTTTTTGTGAATTAACACTTCTGTTTGTTTCCACATTTTGCTTGAGAAAAGACAATGTCTTTTCCTACCAAGACTATGTACTTTAACTCTGACCGAGCACAAGCGGTGTAATAAAATGGAAGAGCGGAAAGCAGCGGTCATGCCCCGATGTTGGTGAGTTGCTACTTCGTTATATAAGGACACATGCCTGTCTTTGTGAACAACGTTAGGTCAAAAGGAAGGAAATGTTTCTTGCAAATTACGTCTTGTGTCTTCTATGTACTTTATGACACAGTTGAAGTTTTTCTAAATTGCAATTTTCTGGAATTAATAGCTAGTCTCCTGCAGTAGGACTGACAGCTGGTCAGCTGGATGAGCTTCTCGATTCAATATTGTTGTCCCTCAGGGAAATATCAGGGAAATAAAAGAGAGGCACTGGCTGGGCACGGAAATTACAAAGTGCAATGGTGAAAGGAAGGATATGAGTTGCACGCTAGGGCACAATCATTCTACGCGAGCACGATATTATATCATACTCCTGAAGGTTTGAAGGATGAATGTCCTCTACTTGCAGTGTGCAGAAGAAAGAGAGTCAGCCATGTGGAAATTCTGGTCGGCAGTAATGGGGACTGTTCGCCAGGAATGGTGCTACGTTAAAATACAGTAGGAATGAGGCAGGACGCCCGCAGGCAGATGAATAAATGAGGCCATTGACTGAGGTGGTCGTGCCAAAGTCTGTCCATGTGTCCATTAATTTCTCCATTGCAAGTAAGCAGAAATAACAGAGCAGAGATGTACCATTGTTGCGGTGTGTCACTGTTGAATAAAGCGACCATCGAGCAGTGGTTACGAAGATATGTCGAGATGAATCCACTTCAAATTTCCTCCCCAACTTCGGTATGTGAACTGAGAGCTGTTTGTGCCTGTGATTCACGCGGAGAGCCTCACAAACAAATCCCGAGAACCTTGATGTCACCCCCCACCCCACCTTCCTCACCATTGTTTTCCAGCACAATCACCCTTGTGTGGGGGGACACAAAGGCACCAAGCGTTTAGCACCGGGGCAATCTGAGTCAGACCCACATCTGCACTGTCACCGCCTCGCTCCTCAATGCCTTCCTCTCTCGCCCAGGGATGGCACGGAGAACATAAACAAAGCGGAGGAAAGTGAGGAATGACGTTGTCGAAGGGGGGTTGGAGGAGTGTAAAGGCACCAGATGGTACAGTGGAGAGAATAGACAATGGTAACACTACCCGACTCTCAGAAAGCTTATGTAAGCTTCTGCCGCTCTGTCATACCAGTTCCTATGCAGAATTTATGCTCATCTCTGCTTCCAAGACACTTTTGATCAACGATCAGCAGAGGCACTGAAGTTGGATGATGTTCACTCACTCGCAGATGATAGAGACCTCATGGTCTTCCTACTGTCGATATCTGATTGTTGCACAGCCGTTGTTGTAAAAAATGACTCACCTGCATTACTTGTGATGTGTATCACGTCCTTTTAAATTATACCTATGTTTTACGTGGACATATTCCTGAGTCATATGCCTGCAAACACCACGCACAACCAAATATCTCACCAGTCAAATCAGTCCACTGCCCTGAATTCTGCTATTTCTGTCTTTACCCTTCTTTTCTTTTTTACCCCTTTTTTTGGGGGGGGGTTATAGACTTGCCAAGTGGTCCGTTAAAGTACAATGTCATGGTGTTACCTTATCGCAGTCGACCGCTTTCCCAGAGATTCACCCGGATGTTTTGTCTGCATGAGCAGAATCCACCGCTGGAAACACTAGCCAGAACACAATATATGGTGCATGTGTGTGCGTGCAAGGGAACACAAAGCCGCTGTTGTTTCGATGTGTTATCCACGTGGCTAATGTAGCAACATGGGGTCACAATCACGAGATCTAAGCACCAGCTGTTGTACCTGGTGCCCCCCTCCTCTTCCCTCGCCACCAATCCTGAGCTCTCACAGCCACCTGGCATTCTTTCAGCCATGTTATGTCCTCAGCAGATTGTATTTTCGCCCTCAAAACAAAATCAATTAATGTGAAAAACACCACTCACAATTATCAATTTCACCCTTATTTCACCTGTAATGTGCACACGCTTAGAGTATCTGAAGTCATTTGTTCGCTACCCTAAAGTTTCAATACCATGCTGTGCGTGCAATGATGGTGCGCAGGGATAATTTTTGGAGCTTTTCATGCATAAACAAAACATTGAAACTTCAAAATTCCTCTCACCACTTAATCTGGTTGGAGTCAAAGGCTCCCCTCTCTCATTCCTCCTGTTGTGGACAAAGTAATAATCACTCTCTCTGAGAAATTAGGTTCTATAGTGTAATACAATCACCACACAGTCTGGGCACTTAAAAAGACGGATGCTTTGCTGTGCCCAGTCTGTCAAGAAGATTTTAAATATTTAACGCTCTCATTAGTCACATGATATTTATTTGTATCAGAGAAAGGCCGACATCCACAGATGGTGGTTAAGGACCTCTGGGACAAGTGGGTACAGACTGGATCCCGTTTCCATGAAGATCATTGGCTAATGTGCCCTAAATTATTGAAATATTGGATGCAACTTTAGAAGAACTGAATAATGAAAGTAGATCAATGCGTCATCCATGTCCTTCTGTCCAACCACCAAAGAGAGCAGATTGTAGACAGAAGACTAATACAGAGTTTTATACACCGAAATTGATAATCTCAGTCTAGCAGTGCTTGAGTGGGACAGGACACCATGATGGAGGTGTTGCAGCCAGTCCGTGCGGGGTGTTGCTGACCTTCTCGTCTTGGCAGCAGCCTCAGAATTCACGATGCGTGTTTCAACAGAGTTCAGCTTTGGTTTCACCTTTGGCACCTCGGATGGCTGGACTGGAAATGAGTTGGCTGTCAGAGTGTCCTTGCAGGGTGCAGTCAGCGTGAATATGTATTGAAAACTAAAAATAGCTTGCTGACTCTGGGATCCTTGTGCTGCAGGTTTATAATCGGCGACTTGTGCTATTTGTGTCCCTCATTTGTTACGATTTTGTGTTGCCTATTCGACAAGGTCAGAGTACATGCAAAGGTGATTGATGTCTGTGCAAACACACTCATATTTCCATAAAGACACCTTCAAATACTTTTTGCAGTCCATGTCTACAAATGGCTGCACTCCTGGAGACTGAAGTTTATTGTTCCTTCCTAAACCGAGAGGCACATCCGAAATCCATTACCAAGAATTAAGATGTTTATCTTTCGGTGGAGAGTGACCTGCAGCTCTCAGTCACAGGGTCATTGTCCATCACATTACAGGTCACTGGTCGTCCCCAAGTCATAAATCACCTAGTCTGGGGTTGTCTCCTGTGTCTTCTTGCCTTGTCTTGCTCTTGTCTTCCTGTTTCCTCGGGCTTGTCACGGCGAGGATTAGAGAACGTGTTGTGTTTGTGTTTGCATGAATCGCAGATTAGTGCCGATTGCGATGGCTGATCTTTCCTGGCTGGCGAGGTCACACAGCCAGAGGCCATGGAGAGGCTGAGGGCTTGGTGGCAACAAAACAAACACCCCTAAACCTCCTTTTCAACCACTCTTCCCCTCCCCCAATGAGTGGAATGTGCACGGCTGCTGTTGAATTTCTGTTTCCTCACTACCAATGACTAATTCATCAACCTGTGGCATGCGCGTCAACACATGCAGCTTCATGTCGTCGGCCAAGGTGCCTGCTGAACACAGGTAGGTCATCACACTGGTATTTGGGTGGAAGCTGAAGCACCATCCCCTGGCCCCTCCTGCTACAACCACCCCCGCCTG
>OMPJ01028798.1:33087-54966 GCA_900312935.1 Carapus acus
GCCCTAACCCCCTTCACTGATCAAACCCCTCGGCTTCAAAGCACCTGAGGTCCGGAACCTCCTTCCTTCCTTCCCTTCCTCCCTCCTTCTTTCTATTCCTTCACACTGCATGAAGTCTCCACTCTGTCCGAGTTTGCGTATTTGCTCTTTAAAGGATTTGTCTTTCAGTCTTGCTTGAGGACACAGAACCGACACTGAAAGGGACGAGCCAGCCACCACCCCCAAAACTCTGATGTCTTTCTGCTTTTGCCATATTGTAGTCCCTCACCTATCGAGGGGGCTAGGTTCCTGGGCCACTTATGATAGGTGCAAATCAACGAGGTAGGAACAGCATGACATAAAATGGATTGTCAGGATACAAAACTGTACTGTAATGTTCTTTTCTATATCAGTTTTCGTAAGCCTCCGTACACAAACCTTCTCCATACTCTCAAACACTTTTAGCAACCTTTTTCAGGAGTTTCACCTTATTCACTATCAGGGGGCATCTTCCTCTGGCACTTGGAGTCATTGGCAGAGGGTTTGGAACGTGCAGGACGCTTGTGGGGCAATGTAGGGGTTTCAGTGAAGTTATGATTCAACAAAAAAACTGGAATAATGCCACACAACATATATAAAAATGCTGCAGAAGTGTGCGCAGAGAATGAATTGAATGACGCAGGATGTCAGAAGCAATGTTGCTTATGCTGCACTGTATTTTTAGTATTTTACGTGATTAGGCTAGGGAATGCTTTTTACCCAATAGATGTCCAATTTTATCAAAATTTCGATCAGCTGCAGAAACCCGCAAGGTATTTAGAAGACTGTAATCTAAATTTACATTGAACATTTATAAAAATCTGCGATGTACTGAAATAGGAGGTTAATCACTGAGATTGCATGTTCCAAATGGGCAAATGTGATAGGAAACTGCATTCATCCCAGGCATCTATTCTCAGTGGAGACCTGCTGGTGTCATCTACTGTGTGTCAGTGCCTCACTCCTTCACACACGTATGAAATGTATAGCAATTCAAACTCAGTAGCTCATATTTGGAAAGAGTTTTCCTGTGTAGTCTCAGAGCTTTGGGGCTTCGCAGCCTTGGTCAGCTCGGCACCAAAGCTGCAAGCTTCTGTAAACATGTCTAGCCTCCTGTTCGCCTGAAAATATGTTTACAACTCCCCAAAAAAACAAATCTCATTGTGTGTCGCTGCTGCTGATAGGCCCTGAAGGTCACGGCACCTGATCCCCAGCCTGGCCGAGGTCACCGGCTTCCTGCTGATTGTGAAGGAGTTTGGTATGGCAGCCTTGATAAAGCGTGCCAGGAAACGGGCAGGCTGGACGAGCTGGGCAGGGGTGGAGGCATAGCAGAGAGGTGAGGGGGGTTTCAGGGGGCGAGAGAGAAAGAGAGAGAGAGAGAGAGACACGGAGATAGTGGGAGAAGAAATGAACTGGCAAGAGAGAGAAGATACTGGTTTTACTAAGATTGTGAAAAACAAATATCCTTCATCCATCTAATGTCACCTGTTTGCCACTGTTTACAACTTAATAGAGGAGAATTTTACGGAGCATCTTATGGTGTTTGTAGTGGTTCACAGGCTCTGTGTAATAACCTATACATAGATTAAGTGAGATAAAATAAAATGTGTGGCGTATTGACTTTGATGGAGAACCGGGAAACTCCCATGCATGTGGGCAAGGCAGAACAAACATGAGGACGAAGACAGCGGAGGACAGAAGAGGACACATCGGAGCGCCTCCGTGCCGACCCAGGCTCCAGCTTGAGGTTAGGTTTGTGATGCGGCGGCTCATTCCTTGTCTCTGACGCCTCCCCGGCTTTGCGTGGACAGGGGAACGTATCGCAAACAGGCCCTGGAACGAAACGCGGAATAAACACGGCGCCTAAATAGAACCAGATGTTCCTCCAGCTGTGTAGCACAGGGCTGGGATCTTGCTCCGCTCTGCGCTGAGCCCTGGCGTCACTGAAAAGGCCAAACCAGCTCCAGCTTTAGCCGAACAGCCCTCTTCCTGTGCCTCGCAGCCATCGCCGGCACCACTCTGAGAGGCCTTTATTGGCTCAAGCGGGCCTGCAGTTTGGATGAAACACACACTGTGAGCCATTAAAATGAGGGATTCGACGTGTCTATGAGGAGACGGGCGACGAAAAGGGAGGTTCCTGGAACAGCGGCCGGGCCCAAGCGGTGTCTCTTGAGCCTCAATTCGTTTCAGGACCCAAGTTTGATAAATTATTGTTACTCAACAGTCACGTTATTTGCCATGTCGTCTGTTTATGTCAAGCTAGTCAGCTCAGAGAGAGGAAACAACTTCTGCCGTGCGTCAGAAAATAAATACTCTGTGTTGTAGAGCTGCAGTTTCCCTCAAGATTACTTGACAAATGAAACAAATGAAAAAAGATCAAAACAGTTTTTTCCCGGCGAGCTGATGAGCCTGATTAGTCAGGCAATTATTCCTACTGAAAGATTTCTCCCAAGTGAGGGAGAGATGAAATGATTTTGTGTAGTGTTTAGTTATTAATGAAAAGACTTAAGCTTGACTTGGACTGAAAATGTTTGTTTCTGGTTTCCATGAAGACTTTATTTTGGCTGGAATAAAGAGGCATGTAGGAGAGCTGAACTGCTCCCCTGGTGCTTTTGGGAGACTTTCGCGTGACAGCTTAGGGCTAATTTGCCTGGAAAAAGCTGGAAATGGTGTTGTTGGTTCTTGATTTTGCGACAAGTGGGGCAGGAAGGAGAATATGTGGCCCTCGGCATGCCACGTTCCCCCGACACGCCGCCGAACTGTGAGGCCAAGACACTCATAAGTTTCTCTAATGGAGGCCTGGACGGCCGCGCTGGCGAGGGAGGCTCAGGCTTTGAGCTGTAGCTCAAACCTCCAGTGCCAGGAAGTTTGGGGAGACAACAACTTTGTGGGATTAGCCTCCATGCTCTGTATATTTTCACTCAAAACAACAGATATTCACATTCCTCTGCATCATTCATTCATCTGACAAGCATCACAGTTACCGTATGATGCAAACATTTTCCTCACGGGTGGATTCAGACTCCACCCCTCCCCCCTTTTTTCTCGAGGATGAAGGATTGAAATAAACCAAACAGCCAAATGGCAGGGCCGAGATGGGATCCACCCTTTCTCCACAAGCCCAAAGCGGTTTCAAACCGCTCCTGCCTGGGAAAAACAACACAAATTCATGGACATCATGTCTGTCCAAAAAAAAAAAAAATCTTGTTTTTTCTCTCCATTTGTCTGTTTTGATGGCACCAACCTCGGCAAAAAGCTTCTCAATGGTTGATGACTCAACTATCAATGAGAGTAGTGAGAACACAGCCTTGGTTCTAGCTTTTTCGTGAGGTATCTTGGTTCCTGGCCGCAGAAAATGCTTTCTGACAAATCAGCAGACATCCTAGTCTTGGCGCCTCTTTGCTGACCATCACAAGAGAACAGAAAAAGTGAAAATGAGGTGATATGAAGTGAAGTCATTATCACAGAAGCAAGGCAAGGCAACATGAATTTATCTGTACAGCGCATTTCGCACACTATGCAATTCAATGTGCTTTATGTAAAAAAGAATAGAATATGAAACAGTTCAAAAATGATTATGAACATTAAAAACAGCAGTTAGGGTAAACAACAGTAAACTACCTTCTCAGGCATACACAGTAGAGAAAAAGTTTGCCTTGTGTTTTGATTTACAGGTATTCATGCTGACTTAACCTCTGCTGGGTTCATGGGATCATGATGAAGACGGCTTTGCAGGTGTTTCTGTTTGAAACGCAGTATAATTTCTGATAACGGCAAAATCAATCTGAATGAATCGCAGCCAAGCCAAAAGAAGCCGACATGGAGACTCTGAGACCCCGGGGAGTGTTTGCACGTGGCAACACCAACTCAGCACAGCTTTTTACTCCTCTGCCATTTGCATTGGTTGCTGATATGTTGGGGGGGATGCTTTTTATGACCTCAATCTTTCTCCTTGGGGCGGACTGGGTGGGTGCAGTTAGGATTTGTGTTCTTGTTCGTCCCCCCTCGTCACACCGAAGCAGCAGTGAGCTCGTGTGTCTGCTCAGCATGGCTCCACCATCATCGCTCTTGATATGATGTAACCCGAATATGGGTGAGAGCTGCTGAGATAAACGCCAAGCGGCTGCTCAAGTGTTTCCAGGAAGCACGACAAACACGAAAGAAATGAAGGCAGGGATTTTATCACGGTATGGAAAATGGGATTTTGGTCCCTATGGAAAATCAGCCTGTGACAGTTTGTCCTCGATGAACCCAAAGGCGCCGCAGAACACGGAACCAGCCCGAGTCTGAGGTGCACTGAGACAATCTGCTTCAATGATGCTGTTATTCATCTCTTTGACAGGTTTGGGCCTTTTTTAAACCACTGCGGATAAATATCAGCTATGAATCATAACAGGAAGGTTTGGGACGCCTTCATTTTGTGTCTTTGACGGCACATTTAGCGAATATTTGAACAGCCTGCCTCCCCAACTCTCCCAAATTACACAAAGCTTTTCTCAGTGGATGTAAGTAGGAATAATTCTATGAAAAATAACAGTAGTTACAGTTATCAGATTTCATTTATAGATGACATAAGCGTTAGACATAATCATCAACACTCTAGTTAACACATGTAGGGATGTCCGATATTGGCTTTTTGCCGATATCCGATATGCCGATATTGTCCAACTCTCAATTTACCGATACCGATAACAGCCGATACCGATATATGCGCTGGTAAACGCTTCAGGAGCGCATAGGCACTATTTCAGTGTAACGCAAGCATTATTGTATTTTTATCGGTTTTTATCTTATCGGTTTTAAAGCAAAAAAAAAAATCAGGTACCGATATTGCATTTGTATGCTAATACCGGGCCGATAATATCGGTGGGCCAATATTATCGGACATCTCTAAACACATGTATATCAAATATATATCAAAGTTCTCCCTAAGTTGTCCTCAACTGTTCTTGCCGCTGTTTTGAATCCTTTGCACAGTGAGGTGAGGGAATAATCCATCCCTCCTTCGGTGCCCCCCTCCACTCGTCCACTATTCGTCCTACTCACCTTCTCCCCACTTTTAGAAGCAGACCACAAAAATCAAACGGTGCAGCTAATTTGCCCAGCTGAGGTGGCATGACTCACAGGGGTCAACGCCATTCATCCTCCCACATCAAGGTGCTGGCGAGATCCCTGAAAACAAAACATCTGTTAACGGCTGAGTGCGGTACTCAACCCGAGACAGAGACGGGCTCGAGACCGTGAATGTCACGCCAAACAATTAGCAACTCCTCAAATGATCAGACAGGTCAGAGGCCCCCGGCACAGCCCTCTTTTATCATCCCGCTGCTGTGGTGTGAGCCACGCGGTGCAGATCACCACAGCCACGCGGCGGCCAATCATCTCGTGCTTCTGTGCTTTGATAGCTCCTCCATCGGCCTCACAGGAAGAAAAACAAATTCCTTTCCTCAAAATAGCGAGCCTGTAAACAGGGCGATGTGTTTTCTCTTTGCCTCCCTCCAATGGAGCCTTGGATGGAGGACGGGGGGGTCATGGGGGGGATTTCCCGCTTTGTCATTTCATGTGGGGGTGGCGGAAACTGAGCACGGAGCATCTCTCAGCGACGGGAGAGAATTTAGAGCCAAGTCTGAGGAGTCTTTCCTGTCTGTGGGCCGCACGGAGAGCTCGACTGATCCACACGGTGTCCACCGTTATTGGACGCTTAGAATGGAGAGCTAAAAAGCGAACTGAGCTATTGAGGCTGCTGTCAAGGCCCAATGACACTTGCATGATATTACTAAATCACAAAAATAGTTCCAGATCCTCCCTATGATTCTCTGCGTTTTGACATTTAAGATTTACATCTCGGCTCTTCTTTGTCAAATGTGTTTATCGGTAGCAGGTCAAATGGACTTTGGAAATGTGCAGTACTGGTGAAGTTTTACAGCAACCAAATTTTTATAATTTACGATTGAAATGCAAGCAATTCATGTCTAAGGAACAGCTTGAAATGGTACAAAGGTAAGTGGTAAGCTATCCAAAAGTGTGTTAAGCTGTCCAATCTGCCAAAGGTTCAACTATGTCGAGTCCGACGTTCAGGGCACATTTTGGTTTCTAGATTGATTCCATGATTTCTTCATTAACTTCATTTGTTTTATTTGTGTTATACTTTAATTTCAGAGTACACCAAGACATTAAACTCCATAATTTTCAATAAAAGTCCAGAAAAGTTGGAGTGTTCAAAACTTTTAACCAGTAGCGTACATCACATTCTTTTCACAGCATTTGTTTTTGTTTGTGAATAAGCGCACGCACAGACTTCCATACAATCCGACACACAAACTGATGCACACGTGCGTGCACGCACACACATGCACACACATGTCTGACAGGTGGTGATCATGTGAAAAGCGGCATTGTCAGATTGAGCATGTGGAGCAGACTCTTCGTCTTCAACATACACGTTGGCTCTGCGTGTCGGGGCCTGCTGATGACTTTTTCTGATGAGGCCGATGAACAACACGTACTTATTCCCTCCCTCTTCCTCCTCCACCAAGTGCCGGGATGAAGATCAGGTTGCGTTTCGGATGACACTGGACCTTAGTTTTAGTTTTGGGGCTGTGAGTACAGACATGGATTGTTTCTGTGGTGTGTTTGTGTGTGTGTGTGTGTGTTCCCTCACACCAGGCCAGTTCGCTGTGAGGAGACAGAAGGCGCTCAGGGGGCCGCAGAAGATTCCAGAGCACGGGTGGACGCGAGAGGTGGATTTTGTAATAGTGGCTGGCAGGTTGAGGCCTGTCCGGTGCTTAGAGGGCGGCGGATCTAATCTGACGCGCAGGAATGTGTTTCCAGGCAAAGCGTGAAATCTGTGTGACGCTTTCTACTCTGCGTGCTCCTAGTGATGACCTGGTGTTTGCAAAGTCCACAACTGCTGACGAGAGAGCTGCTAGAGATGCGCTCGGGTGTTCTGGCTCACTTCAAATTGCTCCTCTGCTCATGTTGATTTCATGTTTGTTGGAATAGACTGAGCGAAACAAAGACATGTCAATAAAGAGACAAGAGTCAATAAAGAAGGTGTGTTTGACTTGGTTAGTAGTTGGTGGTTTGGTCACTTTACTCACTTTAACATTTGTTTCAGAGGAGGCTGGAAATAAACCCACAACCTTTAGGCCCAAAGACATTTGCTGTAATACCTTCAGGGCAGCTTGGCATATCCAACACAACTGCTAAGACGGACAATTAATAACTGAAAAGTCAAGCATGAGGGCAACCTTAAAATCAAAGAAATATCTAAAACAAATTGTGGAGAAATGAAAAATTTGTCCCCTGTTACTACTGAAACACCAGGTCTGAGCCCCAGGAGCTCATTTTAAAGTCTGATTTAGCTTTTACGCCCCTGTGTGTCTCCATCTGATAGACAGGAGGTGAATTCCTCCAGAACACAAACCGCAATTAGTTCTGTGCCTGCCCAGCATGAACCTGAGTGACCCCAGGTTTGACCCCCTCCGACCTCTCACCCGAGGGTTGGCCCAGCCTGCTCCTGTGGAGCTGAATGTGGCGTCAGAGGGCAGGGATGAGTCTGACTTTAGTCAGGGAGGATGAATCTTAAACACGCTGCAGCAGGATTTTCAGATCTCCAGAGGCAGTCTGGAGTTCCCCCGCTGGGGGTTCTGGAATATGGGCTCCAGAGAAATTCCCTGTCGTCTGTTTGGGAGGGGCTGGCAGGGGGGGCAGGAGGAGGGGGATTCCATGTCTGCAGGTACAAATGGGAAATGCACGAAAATCACATGTTTCGTGCCGATGATCAGCCTTTTACACAGGACAAAGAATTCCCACGTCTCCTACTATCTAGATCTTCTCAGGAGACGTCCAGAGGACAAACAGACAAGTTTTACTGCGTTAATAAGTGATTGGGATGAGCTGGAGTCAGTGAGTTACTATTAACCCGGAATAACCCGAACAGAGACAAGGACATTTTGTACCAACACCTCTCGCATTGCTGATCTTATCCCTCACTTTCTCTACATCTGTTTGCACTTTTCTCCTTTTTTCATTCCTACGTGGTGGGGAATTTCTTTCAGCCAACAACGGACTTGTGTGTGATTAGATATAAAATCAACTTGATAATCTCTGCACATGAACAGGCCATTTTATTCAAAATTTACTTAATGTACAAAGCCCTGTCTTGACCTGGACCTGGAAACAAAAACACGAATACACAAAAGCTTTTGTTACGGTGAAAAAGATATGGCGCAGGTTTGAATCATGCGCAACGCCAATAAATTTATGGCAGATCACACAAGTTGGACCAAATGCTCCAGCTTTTAGATTCCTAAAATACCTGATTGAGGATTCACACTCACACGCAACTCCGCCGCTGGGAGCATAACTCCACCCAAGGGCGATGCTTGAATGGATGTGGCGTGGGTGTCTAGCGTGACATGCAGCACCTTATCACTGTGATGCCAGGAGTCTATTCAACCATTCCAGACAGGAGCACAACCAGGTCGATCATGGTACAGTCATAGCTCGGCTCAAAGTATCCCGAATTGTTACGATTCCTCAAAGGGCAATCAAAAAGGCAGTGGTGGGGGTGGAGTGTGCGGTGTCATTAGAAACATCAGTAAAGGCTATAGATATGTTGGGTGTAGCCCTCGTCCTCGCTGTGGGCACAGAGGATCGGCAGCGTGTCATTAGCAGGGCACTCGCAGGTTTCCGCTGGGACCTGCTTTAGAACTGCAGGCACTCTTATTGTTTCCAATCCTACCTCCTAGAAAACCTGTTGATAAACAGCAGAGGGACACAGTTAAAAGGCTCCCACCTCTGAGACACACGATGCTGCCATGGGGATAGTCAGCGTCGAGGCAGTTGCTTTATTTTCTGTACTTAAGCAGCCACACATGTGGAGACATTTCAAGGTACATTTATGAAGACAATTGCTCTTAAAAGGAAAGCAATCATGGGACAATGAAGACACTTGGGCTGTATGACTTCTTGAGTAGACTCAGACTCAACCAGACTCAGAGCTGTGGAGACAATGGCAGAGTGTGAACACGCACCGAGTCAGACTTTGTGTGTCGCTGCAGAGCACAAATCTGGGTTTCTGCCATCTGTCTCTTACTCTCTCTATCTCCACCTGTCGTATCCAGATGGGTTTAGGAGGAGAGTCACCTTGTTCTTTCACATGAACTACTCAGAAAGGAATGCATGTAAACACACATTCCCTCACCATTGGAACTGTGATAATATTTAAACTCCAGTTTGTTTAGGGTGGTAGTTTATGGATGTATGGTGGGTTTTTGTTTTTCATCGGGTGCCTCAATCCACAGCAAACCCGCACCACCATGGGAACCAAACTGCTCCCCTCAGTGAGTATGGACTCAGATTTGAGTCCTGGGTAAACATCAGTCTGTTCCTAACCGGAGCAGGTCTATCTTTACACTCAGCAAAGCCGCAGGACTCACTCTGCATCACAGCAATAACAACCTCAGCACTTGCAGAAACACTACAAAACCAACCACATTGTGAAAAACACACAAAGAAAGTTGCATGAAGAAATGAAGAAAAGTATTTGGAAAGCTGTTTTAAACATAGCATTACTCTTGCAGTGCATTACTTTTTAGAATCTCAGATATCTGTGATAGAATGAAATCGAGCCAACAATATATTAGAATTAAAATCATCCTTCTTTTTACGTCTGTGTCACAGTTGTACATTTGAAATCGAGAAACGGCTGTGCTGACATTCCTCTGCTGTGCCCTGCAAGAACTGGATCCTGTTTAAGACTTTGCCTGGGCCTTACTGGCAAAGGCAGCCGATACATTTTCCTGTGTTTACACTAGAGGGAGATAGTGCCTTTATTTTAGTTTGCCTCATGCTGAGGGGGGAGGAGCTCTGCGTCCACACAATGACAAAGACAGTTTTTCCACCGGTGCCCAGACCGCAAAGATTTCGTGAAAATATACCTACAGTACACACAGCAAACCTTTGTACTTCTTGTGGTATTTACAGCCACCGTGTAATTATCCTGCAAGAAAGGAAGTGGCCTGGTTACAGATGTAAATATGGGTGAGCAGAAAACAGTGTTTGGAAGGGGGGGTGTCATTGTAGAAGACTGTTATTTCGGCACAGAAACAATTAGTCAGAAAAAGGTCACAATACGGGAGAAGAGCGTGAGGTAGAAGCAGGTTCGGACAAGAGAAAGATTTTTTTGGTGTAATGTCAGATCAATATAACCAGCCCTAACTGAGAATACTCATCACTTCTCCTGGCTCACTAGGTTCCATGGGCCGACCATGCACAGCGACCTCAGTGAGGACACAGCGGGTCGGAGAACAAGCGCCGCCTTGTTGCCATGTTGTTCTTGTACACCTCGCTAGTGCATTCAGCAGCCGGACATGAAGACAGGATTGCTCAACACTGACTTGTTGTCTTGGGTGCATTTTTGCACCCCAATGGCTGAGGGGTGTACAATTAGAAATTCACAAGTCCTTCACCCAGAAATGGTTCTCCCTTGGTCTCACCCCTAGAATGAGAACTCGAGGTGTTCTCACAGGTTGAGAGAGCATGGAAATGCCCTCAAGTTGCCAAAAACAAGGGATCGATTCATCATGGTCACCCATCAGCAGATAACAGAATCTCCCTTTCACCCATCATAGGTCAAAAGGCAGGTTGATTGGTGTGAACATGTAACATGAAACCTTTTAGTATAAACCATCAGGATTAGGTCTATTTCGAAAACGTTGTTATTATTTCATCACATCTTTACAGGGAGTAGGGGTGATGGGGACGGTCTCTCGACAACCCGTCCTGCGACGACACACTGCCCTCTTCGGGTTCAATGTGGTAAAACACAAGGAGTGTTTGAGTTTTGTCCACATTGTTGAGGACGTCCGCAGCGAAGTGAAGAGCAAAGGTAGATGAGCAACGCATTTGCAAACACAGCGGTGGAGCAGTTGTGCGGATTTCAAGCAAATGCAGTATTCAGATTTAAGTCAGTGGCATTTTATCATCAATTAATGATGTGTTTAGGACAAAATGACAAACACTGGTATCACTTTTGCTCAATCTCGAAACGTTATTTAAGTCTTTTGGAGAAAATTCAGACACTCAGTTCACACAGCGGCGAGATCAAGTTGGGGTTTGTCCTGTCTCCATGTTTTGTCTTTTCATTTTCTGTTTTACTTTGAAAAGTAAGTCTCCTCTCGTTTCAGGTCATTACCTTTCCTCGTGTGTCCTTGTCTGATAGTGCCTTAAGTGTTGTCACCTGCTCCCCACAACCTCTTATTGAAATGGTTTGCATTCGCCCCAGTCTTGTGCCAGTGTGTTTTTCTTTTTGTGTCCTTGCCAGCTGTTCTTCCCAGTCCTTGCCACAGCCCCTACCACAGTCTGATCTGGATTTGCTCTGTTATTTCAAGTGAGCATTTTCTGTCATTGGTGAGTCATAACTTAAATCTTGTAGTTCAGGTGATAGCTCTAGATATCCCTTTGTTCTTTGTTTTATATCTTATTTTTGTTTCATAGTTTGTACCTAGATAGCATTTTGGTTAGTTTGGTAGTTTACCCCTAACCTTGGGTCAGTCAGAGTTTAATTTCTACCTTGGTCAGTTCTGGAGCTTTGTGTTTGGGAGAGCAGACAATAAAAACTTTTAAAAAATTGACTGAACCTGCGTACTTCATGTGTGCACTTGTGTAATCATGTGTGTATGTGTGTAAGAGTGAAAACTATGTCATATCCCCATCAGGGGATTGATAAGATGTGTCTTTCTTTCTGTTTCTTTCAACATCACCAAGGTTTTATCTGCTCATCTGCTTTCTGCCTCCATAGTTCCTACTGCCACACACATCTCCCTTGTTCTGAAAGATTGGCACCAGTGCACTTCTCCTCCATTTCCCAGGTGTCCTCACATCTATTAGACTTGTGTGAAACAATGTGATTAGAAATTCAACTGCCCTCCCTCCTAGACATCTCTATGCCTCTGTAGGTATGCACTCTGCACCAACTGCCTTTCCACCCTTCATCCTTTTCATTGCTACCCATATTTCCATATTACTAAATTCCTGCACTTCCTGCTCCACAACTGTTCGCTGATCTGTCCTCCTCTCCCTCTCATTCTCCACATTCATTAGATCCTCAAAGTTTGTCTACCATATTTTAGGCACACTCTGTTCACTCACTTGCACCGTTCCATCTCCCATGGAACGGTCATGAGGTGATGAAATCATGGGGTGGAAAAAAATATGACAATCGCAAATACACTGCTGAGGTCGTTAACTTGGAAGTGTGCCGAACCTCATGGAAAAAAACACATTAGTTTACTGACAAATGGCAAAAACAGACACATTCAGATGCCGGTGAGCTTTTATTTATAAGGGATAATCATCATAATTGGTTGGTACAGAGCGATCATTCCGTCCTGACATGATCTCATACTGCATGAGATCTCACAAAGATGAAATCATTGTTTCCCAGCTCAGCCAGAATTAAGACCCTCAACTTCTCAGGCATAATAGCAAAGGAATATTGGGTAACCGTTGTTTCCTGAATTCAAATTGCCATCGCAGACCTTGACCCCGGCCTTAGTGAGGGGTTCCAGGGTGTCTGGGTTGAGGAGAATAGTGGCAAACTTGATGGGATTATTGACTCTATCCATTTTATACCACATGTACACTTTGTCACCCGAGTTTCCCTCATTCAGATTAACATACACAACAGTGTAGCCCTCCTCCCGGAGGCGCTCATATTCATCATCGTTGGTTGAAACTGCCAGGAGATTTTGGGCCTTCGCAGCGTCTGTAGACCGACGGAACCAGAGGAAGGTGGGGTATCCACCAGCATTTCTGTTCACATCTTCATCTACGCGGAGAAAACCTACTTCAAACCAGGTCGAATCTTGACCAAAGCCTAAGGTGGCACCAACATCACAGATGTATGTTTGCTTCTCTCTCTTCACCCATATATGGATCCAGCTGGATCTACCAATGGAACGGTTCAGATCACAGCCCACTCTCTCCCAGTCCTGAGTGAACTTGGAGGCTTCAGCACCTGCATTATCAGTGACGTCAATGTCGACGATGGGAATGTCAAACTCAGTGGACCCTCTGAAGTACCACAAGTAGATCTGGTCTCCCCCTGATCCAGCATTGAGGTCTTTTTCAATCTTGGTGTATTTTTGGCTAATCAAACCAACTTCCATATCTTTCCTGAATGTGGTTTGCATTCTGGTGATGGCTCCCTGGTGTCCTCTTTTGTACCAGAGGTACACGTAGTTTCCACCAGCCCACTTGTTCAGGTCAACATCAATCTTTTGGAAGCCTCGAGCAAGGAGATCATCCCTCTCAGTTGTATTGATGGACACATCAATTTCTGTGATGTACTCGCCCATCTTGGAAACCTGAATCAGAGCAAATAAGAAGAAACAAGCATATAACGCACCATTTGTTCTATGTTGTCAAAATGTCAAAAGTGACTGCAAACACAGCAGCAAAGTGACACACATGTATAATACGTTTCACATACACACACACACACACACACAGAAACATATACACACAAACCTCAAAGTCAGATGACGGTGAGTGAGGAGAGTTGGACTCTGTAGTGAGCTGAAATTCCCCTTGAGGTCTGTGCACTGAAAATAAGCAGCCTTTTTTATATCAAATGTGTTCTCGTCTTTGCATAATCGCGGTGTGACAACTTTTTTTTCCTGAGGTCATTCTGGAAATTTAATCTCATATTTCATACACAGCTTTGTTCTGACTTGTGCATAATTGGTGGACCTCCAAAAGTTCTACAGGAATGCTTTTTGCTCACTCGGTGTTTATCGTAAACATTAAGTGCTCAGAGTTTGAAAGCTGCTCTTCATAAATGAGCGAATGAATGGTTTGTTTGCCTTATATGTGTACCTGTCAGACACTTGGGGATTAGCGCTGGTTTCACGAGTCTAGCCAGGATGCTGTTATTAGCAGAACGCAACTATTTTTGATGTTGTGAGTTGCTACCTGAAGTCTAAATTTATCATTCTTTGGACGAGGGATCTGGCATTTGTAGGGAGGATACTGGAAGCGGTGGTTTAAAGGGCTGCCTCCGTAGCTTCGCTTGTGCGCCGGCCCCTGCAGCCTCGCTTTTGCTTCTTGACCCTCCGCCGTCTCTGTCGCCTGCCCGCAGGGATGACGATCCATGGGGAGCCAGGGTTCCTCGCTATCTCTGACGGTATATTGTGGGTGCGGAGAAAATCGGTTGAAATACTTCCCTCACAGTGGAGACCGATATTCAGAAGTTCTTGCCGACCATCGTTGTTATTGGCCCGGCAGGATGCATTTACCAAATAAAACACTGGAATGAGGAGCACCAAGCCGCTGCGTCCACGCGCACCTCCAGGTTGGTCTACAGTTTGCTCCCATATACAACAGGTACATATAAATCAACAGGCTTGTTCCTATTTCAATAACTCACTTATTTTATCACTTACTGTAGTGGCACGAGCACAAAAGAACATGACGGACTATCTCTGAATTAACTGTATGAAAATAGTAAATTACTGTATATTCATTTAATTTCCTGTGCTAGCTTGTCAGAGACTGAATTAGAGCCAACTTCCTTGCCATGTTGTTCGTGACCACACAAGGAATTCAAGTCCAACGAGGGACAAAGAGTGCTCTGTTGAGCAAGGGGATTTGAGCAAATTACCTTATGTAACAAAAACAGTAGTGCAGGTGAAGCTGCAATTGGGTGGATTTCATGCAAATTTGATTTGATTCAAGTCAGAGGCATTTTATCATCAATTAATAATGTGTTTGCGATTAAGATGACAAACACTGCCCAGTTTTGCTCAGTCTGGAAATTTGCTGATGTTGTTAGGGGAAAAACAGACAAAATTCAGATACTGGGGAGTGCTTATTTAGAAGAATGATGGGTATGACAGTATCAGATTTTTTGAAAAGTGTCATTTGAATGAGTCTGATTCAAATTTTACCATTCATCCAAATGGGAATTTTTCCAGATAAGATTGGTTACTCTCAGATGGGCTTCTGATTAGTGTATTGATATCACCTACAAGATGCGGCTCACAGAGCCATAGAGCCGATCGTTCGTTTCCGCTGTATGTGGGTGTGACATGGACAGCGTGTGTTTCCAACCGCATCAATCTCAGTCTCAGTGGCTGTGACTGGGTGTGGTGCCAAACTCTGTGACTTACAGTAAAAACACAACATTCAGGTGTTTATGAGATTTTATTGATATGAGACAATCATCAAAAAGAGGAGTTGATCTTGAGCAATCATTCCCTCATGACATAATCTCATATGGCATGAAATCTCATTAAGATGAAATCATGGTGTTTCTGTAGCTCAGCCAGCATGAAGACCCTCAGCTCCTCAGTCATGATAGCACAGGAACATAGGGACACCTCTGTTTCCTGCATTCAGATTGCCATTTATGACCTTGACCCCGGCCTGACTGAATGGCTCCAGGGCTTCTGGGTTGAGGAGCACAGTGGCGGCCTTGATGGGATTATGGATTTCATCCCTCTTGTACCACATGTACACCAGGTTACCACAGGTTCCCCCATTCAGATTAACAGGCACAACAGTGTAGCCCTGCCACTGGTAGCGCTGATACTCGTCATGAGAGGTTGAGACCTCCAGCAGATCGATGGCCTTCTTGGGGTCGGTGGTCAGACGGTACCAGGTGAAGACATATTGGCCACTAGCACCCCTGTTGGTATCTTCATCCACTCTGATGTAACCTTGATCAAAGTAGTCTGCGTCCACGCCAAAGCTGTCGGTGGCAGCAACATCAAGGATGTATGTTTGCTTCTCTCTCTTCACCCACATGTGGATCCAGTTTCCGCCAACATTACGGTTCAGGTCACAGCCCACTCTCTCCCAGTCAAGGGTGAACTTGGAGGCTTCACCATCTGCATTATCAGTGACATCAATGTTGGCGATGGGGATGTCGTACTCTGTGGACCCCCTGAAGTACCACAGGAAGATTGGGTCTCCCCCTGCCCCAGCATTCAGGTCTTTTTCAATCTTGGTGTATCCTTGTTTAATCAAACCAACATCCATATCTTTGATGAAGGTGGTCTGAACCCTGGTGATGGCTTCCTTGCTCCCTGTTTTGTACCAGAGGTAGATGTTATTTCCTCCTGCCCCTTTGTTCAGATTAACATTGATTTTCTGGAAGCCTTGAGCTACAAGATTTTCCTCTTCTGATGCACTAATGGACACATCGAGTTCTGTGATGTATTGGGCCATCTTGGAAACCTGAATCGAGAGAAACAGGAGGATACAAACAGTGACATTAATCAATATCTTTGACTATCTTTGATTAAATGTCACATCATCAAAGTGCCTCCAAAGATAATTGCAAAGTTCAACAGTTAGACAATCAGACACAGTTTTACACAGCCAAACTTACAAGTCTGCTGACAGTGGATGCGGAGAGTTGGGGTCTGCTGTGGGGTGAAGTCCGATCAGGTCTTGGGTGTTCACTGAAAGCCAGCAGCCCTTTTTATACCAAATGCACTCATGACTATGCTTTTTTTTTGAGTAATTTCCAACAATCATCGTCTCAAACTTAATTTCTTTGACATCATTGGCTCACAGTCTCTAACAGATAGTTGAGCCTGTGCTGACTTGTATAGAAGTCGCAAAGGAGGTGGTCTTTCGTTACAGAGACAGTCACAATGCACTTCTCCAAGTTATGTGCATGAGTTGCTCTCCATGGATATACATGTGTGAATGAATAGATGCTTTGTGCTCATTTGTATTCATCAGCGGCTCTTATTTGGTGCAAAATGCAGGTTCCTATTGTTTCTGTTCAAAAAGAAAGCAAAAAGAATATGCTGTACTGTATGTAAGAATAATGTATTCAGATTCAATGTAAGGTTAGTTTAGGAGTGGGTGAAGCAAATTTGTCAAACTCATCTGGAAGTAGTATAGGTCTTGTGTGGTGGACCAATCAACCGAGTGAGATCATTGTGATGTGATTTGGAGGGAAGTAAAATATACCAGCAAATAATATCATCGTCAGACTTTTGGTGCTGTGGCAGTAGCTCTGTCCATAGGGACTTGGCTTAAGGGTGGCCGGTTCAGTACCAGGTCAGACCAGAATTATGACTTGGGAATGGTGGCTGGAGAGGACCAGCTTCAAGTTCTGGGCACTGCAGAGGTGCCCTTAAGCAAGGCACTGAACCTCAACACTTGCTCTAAACACAGCAGCCCACTGGTGGGTGTAATAGCATGGATTGTATAGAACCCACCGCATAGTGAAATGCAGACCGACCGACCGACCGACCGACCGACCGACACAGGTTGTTGAGCATTCTACATTGTTGTGCATGGCCATGTGGGTGAAACGAGAACTAACAGCAAAAGTAATCTTGTGAGTGTGTTTAACAGCACTTCATATGCCAAGGCACCCGTTCAGATTCAGAATGTATGAGACTAACCAAGGTAACACGGAGCAATCTGACCTAGGCTGGAGTCTGACCAACACTTTGACCGTAGTCCTTCGCTACAGCGACATGCGATGCGCTCAACAGAAGTAATGAGGTATCGAAAACTATAACAATGTAAAGAGTCAAGAAAGTGGCGGCAGCCCTGCTCAAATAGATGAAAAGGCTTCCTCTGACAAGCACATGATCAATGAATGAACTTCCAAAAGCTACACACAATTGCCTTTTGCTCACCGTTTGTTGTTAACGTTTTGTGTTTGGCGTTTGAAAGCTGCTGTTGTGTAGTGAGTGGATAATTTGCTGTTAATTGTGTCCTACACTGGTGCAAACATGCAATAAACATGTTCATATTTACTCTGCCAAGAAAGATAACAGCAAACAACAATATTCGAATGAGGAAAGACACGTTTTATTGTAATTCATGCTTTGCGGTTAATTTGGGAGATTCATGAAAAGGTCATCTTCAACCCCAAGCAGGTCGAGGCACTGAGCGGTGAGCCTGTCCCATGAGTGGAATGAAGTCATTGTGGAGTGATTTAGATAAGAGCCTTTGCACAGCTGAAAATATACTGTAAGTAAATAACAACAGTTGTCATCTTTTCTCATCTCCTGCAAATGCATAGAAAAGCAGAATGCGCATTGGTCATCTCCAGGCATCTGCCAGCTGACTAGCTGTAGCTCCCTGGAGCACATGGTCTCAAGCTGCATGAGCTGGCATGGATTCAATATAAAATCCATGGTGGTTAGGCTGTCACCGCAAGACAGCATAACAGAGCATGAGAGTTTCCTAATCCCACACATTCACAGGGGAACTTTCACAAAGCTGACTTTGCAGTTTACTGGATCATGTAACGGGTGTGGATAGATGTGACATGGATGACGTCTTGGAGGCTGTCTTGTCAGTGGGAATGAGAAATTTCCCTCAAGCCTGTACACTCAGATCAGCCATGTAGACGTCAAACATCAATCATCGTGAGGAACATTCGTGCTGTTGGGATATTTGGAGTTGACAATTTTCTACAAGCACAAACATTACCTAGCTTCAGTGCTTCGAGAGAGGCTGCATGTGAATCTTAAAGAGTTCAACCCCTGACAAATGGAAACGGTCACTGCGCTTGATATTAAGCAAGGGTTGATGGGAGATGGCCCGCAGACGCCCATGGAAAGGTTCAGGGGAACAGCAGTGGCAGGAGGGTTGCTGCTTTTAACCCCGCTACTGTTAGCTGACAACAAAATTGTCTTTGTTCACTATTTCGAATCTCTCAGGCACATTCTCATTAGCCAATATAACTTTGCCTGGTGTAACTGTCGTTGCGAAACAGCATTTCAGGGCCTATGAGTTTTCTAGTCCCACACAGTCACAGTAAAGCGTTCACCATGCTAACTTTATAGTTCACTCCCTGATGTAACAGGTACCTGTGAATAGTGAGGCTTGGGCCTACCTTGATTACTGAATTATTATTTCCTCAATTTTTATTGGCACCAGTGCAGGGCTGATGAAAGTGCAGTTGTGCGGATTTCATGTAAGTCAGTGGCAATTAAGCATTAGTTAATGATGTATTTGGGACAAAGAGGACAATCGCTGCTCAGTTTTACATAATTTCAGAATCAGAACATCAGTAAGTTTTTTATTTTCATTTTCTATTTTTTTGAAAAAACAGACAAAATTGAGATGCTACAGGGCAGCAAAGTCCACTTTGAGGTCCAATTTCATATCGCCTGCAGTCGCCCCACACGGCCTGCTTATGTCAGCTGATAGACCGGCATGCCGTCAGCGGGCTCCAACAGCTGACAGCTCACAGGTAATATCGTTCAGAACAGCCTTTTTCGTAAGAAAAAGTTTGATTTAGAGGAACGACGGGTAATGACAGTACCATATGAAAATATTTATGACTGGGTAATTTAGATTAAAATCTTACTTGATCATTCATCCCAGTGGCCATTTCCCAGATAAGGTTAGTTACCCGTCGGCAGGACTCTCATTATTAGATTCAGATTATCCACAAGATGCGTCTCAACGAGCCATAAATCCCATCCTTAGTTTCGGCTATGAGTGGGTGTGACACGGACAATTTGCGTCTCCAGTCAAGTCAATCTCGGTCTGAGTGGCTGTGACTGGGTGTGGTGCCAACATCTCCTTCCAGTGGGAACATGTAATGACTTTCCTCTCCGTTTCACAGATTTAATACAGAGGCATCATGACAAACGTTGATGCCAAAGGATATTTGGAGTTGATGTGTTTTTTTCTACACCAGATCCAAAAAGCTGGGAACCATCTTCTGCTCAGCTAATCTGTAAATGGGCTGAAATGTTGAAAACTTGCACCTCAATTTAATCAACCAATACGTCAACATAAATGTTATTTGATATATCTACACATGCACACAGCCATAACCCAGCTCCTCATGAACGTAAAGAAAATCTTCAAAAAAAGAATTCGGAGGAGGAGGGAAGAAACAGCATGTCAGAACCACTGCCAGGAAAGGGGTTATGTTTGACCACTCAGTTTGTGTGTAAACAGCTGTTAATTGTCCATTTTTTGTTAACACCTGTATCCTATGTTCGGTCCGTTAAGTGGTGTGTGCGAGTTCAGCTGCCTCAAATGTACGTGGTCGGTTTGCTGTCCAATCTGAGTTATGCACCTGTTTTCAATCGTAGCTTGTTAAGTGGCGTATTTGAGTTTGGGTTTTGTCTGGTCGTCACATGTGGGTGTGTTTACTCCAGGGTCTGTTCTTCACGTTGGTTCTATGTCTGCCTGTTTTTGCCCTTGATGGGGTCTGAAAGCCTGACTGCCTGTTCCTGATCCTGCCAGGTTCTGGATTCCATATTCCATTCACACTATACCTGCCTGCCCGTTTTTGACCGTGCCTGTTGATGGTCCCGACGGGAGATCCCGAACATCCGAATTAAAGATCCCAAGCAAACTGGGGACATGGGGTGGGGTAATGTGCAGAGCAGGGCAGCATGCTAATCGGCAAGGAGGGCTGTAGGCTAGATGGCATGAGCTGCTGAGTGCTAGGGGCAGTGGTGGGGTAGCTGGAGGTAGACGTCCCACTCTGGGTGTGAGCTGGGCACGCAGCACCTGGAGGACTTAAGAATGGAGAGGAGCCTGCTTAAGGCTGCACAACCATAGTGGAGGCAGCCATAGGGTTGTTTGAACATACAAGCACTGACAGAGAGAGAGAGAGACGGAGAGACCGTCAGTGGCAGTAACCAACTACGGGTATTAACCCTTCCACTCTGTTAATGAAACATAAGTCCACAACTTAGCCACATATTCACTGTCCTAAGGATAGAGAAAATGTCTCTGCCGCACAGGTCAGGGCAGTTGAAGTGAAATGAGTTTATGGGCATGCTCAGTCTCAGTGCAACAGAATCGTCATCCAGGAGACTGATTGCACAGTAACTTTGTGTTACATGAATGCTCAGTTTCTGATCATTCTGATTGTAATGCTGTTTATTTTTTGCAGATATATAGTTGATCAAATCAATTCTGGATGTCCTGTATACATGTGCTGATTTAGATCATGTAATTTGATCATGTCACAAAAGACATGCTCAGCATCTGAGGAGATGTGAAATATTAAGAGTTTACCGTCCGGAGTGTGTCGAGCACATCTGCATTAAGTCAGTCACCTGTTGCAGCAGATGAAAGATGTGTTTGCGACAGCAATGGCATTCTCTGTTCAGTCCAGTTAATTCGGAAATGTGTTGAAATGCAGCACAAGTAGAAAAAGCTTGAATTTTGTGATTTTTTGTAATTAACATAACATTCAGGTGCCAATGAGATTTTATTGATGAGACATGATCATCAAAGTGAGGAGTTGATCTAGAGCAATCATTCCATCACAACATATTCTCATACAGTCCGAAATCTCATAAAGATGACATCATGGTGTTTCTGTAGGTCAACCAGCATGAAGACTCTCAGCTCCTCAGTCATGATAGCACAGGAACATGGGGACACCTCTGTTTCCTGCATTCAGATTGCCATTTATGACCTTGACCCCGGCCTGACTGAAGGGCTCCAGGGCTTCTGGGTTGAGGAGTACAGTGGCGGCCTTGATGGGATTGTGGATTTCATCCCTCTTGTACCACATGTACACCAGGTTACCACAGGTTCCCCCATTCAGATTAACAGGCACAACAGTGTAGCCCTGCCACTGGTGGCGCTGATACTCATCATGAGAGGTTGAGACCTCCAGCAGATCGATGGCCTTCTTGGGGTCGGTGGTCAGACGGTACCAGGTGAAGATATAGTGACCTCCGGCACCCCTATTGGTATCTTCATCCACCCTGATGTAACCTTGATCAAAGTAGTCTGCGTCCACGCCAAAGCTGTCGGTGGCAGCAACATCAAGGATGTATGTTTGCTTCTCTCTCTTCACCCACATGTGGATCCAGTCTCCGCCAACATTACGGT
>OMPJ01028804.1:0-12492 GCA_900312935.1 Carapus acus
AGCTGGTTAAGAATAGGGGTAGAGTTAGGTTTAAGGGTTGTAAGTAAGTGTAGGGGTAGGGGTCAGGGTAGGATAAGGGGTAAGGTTAGGGTCCAAGTTACAGTTAGGATAAGGGGTAGAGTTAGGGATGGAATAGGGGTAGGGTTAAGCATATGATTAGGGTTCGTGTTGGGGACCCTGACTTTGTAATTCAGGGGTGATTATGTCATCCATCTTTTCTTTAATGCGCAGGATGAGTCCCAAACTCATGTGCACACATCACGACCTGCGTGCAACCGTTGGCACCAGGACACGCAGGTTCTCCACAGCCGAGCGAGCTGCGGAGAAAGAGGCCACCAGTTCCCCCAAGCAGGCCGTCGAACGCAGGGGGGACAAGGGCAAAGGGTCAGCCAGCAGAGATCCCAAACCAAAGAACAGGCGCGGCCAGGCCGCACACAGGGGGCGGCGCAGGATGAAGGCCAACGACAGGGAACGCCACCGCATGCACAACCTCAACTCCGCGCTGGACGCGCTGAGGAGCATCCTGCCCACGCTGCCCGACGACGCCAAGCTCACCAAGATCGAAACTCTGCGCTTCGCGCACAACTACATCTGGGCCCTGACCGAGACGCTGCGCATGGCCGACCAACGCGCCCCCTGCTGGGAACGCCTGCCGGGGTTTGAGGCCTACAGCCCAGGGTGGGACTCAGCATCTCCAGCGGGATTCTCCTGTGGAGAGTCGGCCGACTTTGACCCGTCCAACACGTCTACGGAGATGGATTGGACGTTTGCTACGAGGGAGCAAACTCAAGCATTTTCCTCTGCCTTCTATTTTTAAGCTACCATGTTACAACACAGACTACCAGTACTTCACGATTACAATCTGAGCGAAATAGCCAAAACCATGAGTGAAATATCACTAATAGGACTTTTATCCTACTGCCCCCTATTGGTCGGAGGCCTCCCAACAATTTGCACCTCAATTAAATGAGCAATGATGCCACAGCAGGTGTTTCCCTACTAACAACTCATATCACAGAGGGGTCAGACACTCAACAGATACTGCACCAATACCCTATATGTTGCCCTCTCCTGTGCATGTGTGTATTATTTGTCCAATGCTTTTAGGCTGAAATGGAGATAAACACAATCTCTCAATCATTAATGCACAAAAGTAGAGGTCATTTGTCGCTTGAAGCACAAATAAGTAATGACATGAAGGCCTGAGAAAAGGAGACTACTGGTAAAAGATAAAATATTTATTAAGGAATCATATTCAAAAGTGTCAAATACGTGACTGGGTAAGAGCAGGTCTAGCTGACTAACTTGCAGCAGAGCAAAGGAGAAGTGGTTTGGAATGATGAAGACTCTTCTGAGTTCCCCTTTGTCGCAGAAATGAAAAGACGCTGGACGACGCGGCTCCCGCCTAGTGGCTGTTTGGCGTTCTTATTGCACTCGCTCAAATACACAAGTACTTGTTGGGGGTGGGGGGTTGGCGACAAACCCGCTTGTCGCCGTTTCACTGTTTCCGTTTTTGTGTGCAAATCTATGGTGACGCTGTGCTGTGGTGCTGAGGCTCGGAGGAGGCGCGATGCGAGAGAGTGCTAAGAGCGGCATGAGCTAAGAGTGAAAGTCCTGGGCGCTGTCACGGCCTCGGCCCTCCCCCGCCCGGCCCGGCCCGGCCCGGCCAGCGGCCCTACTTGGGGAAGACGGTGACCACGTCGTAGCCGTCGGGCGGAGTCACTCGCTCGCGGGCGTGCTTCTCACAATAAATCTGATCCTCCACGAAGAAATGTCCCTTCTGTTTGAGGTTGACCTCGCAGTCTGTGCACGTGTAGCAGTCGGGGTGACGGAACTTGTCCCGCAGCTTGATCACCATGCCGCTGTGGAGGGGGGAGGGACAGGAGAGGGTTGTGGTGAACACACTCGCTTGCTTTCCAGATTTGGTTCAATTAAATATGAAACTTTAGCACCTGGATTCAAATCATTCTGTCAGTTTTGAGGCATTAGTAGAGTGCTGCGTTCAGGGACGCCCAAACATCAACAACACACCAAAATGCAGCAATCACAGCTTTCCATGAGACTACGTTTCTATGCTATCAGGAGATTATTCAATACTTGAAACATTTAGATAATCTCTGCAGCAATTCAGATGTCTGAAAGATATCAGACTATTCAATGCAGGATAATATTTACCCAGCAGAATTAAAAAAAACAGTCAGCAGGTTATTTTACACACTTGAAACTACACAGTCTAAGGTTCAACTGTCTCTACGCATGATGAGGCCTGCTCAATTTGCCCAAGTCATCGCACGATGGCAGTGGTTTACACACCGTTTACTGTAGTTCTATCATAGAAAATTTACATCCAGTGAAAAAAAAAGGCCTGCACATGCTCAAATGGAAGTTTGAACACAAACTCTGATTTGTTGCCAAAATCTGTTTGCTAGAGTCCCAAATGGAGAAAACCTAATAAAGAGGGACAGCATGAACGCCCTGGATGAGTTGCGGGAGAGTTGCATCACTCATCACTTGTTGTCTTGACCAAACTTCGCCACAAGGTGGAGACAAAGCGCAGGTATAGCGAAAAGCGATGCGGGTCGGACGCTGTGACGTAACAGCCCCAACATAGTTTGGCCCTGTGCCAATGGCAACACCCCGCCAGAGAAGGAGGGGCCCTTTCTCCCAAGCCTCCCAGACGATGCACGACCACAGACGCAGTTACTTTGGAGTGGGATCAAGACGGTGTTGACGCGGGACCAATACTCACACGATGCCTGAGCCGCATTTGTCGCAGATGGGGAGCTGCTCCGCGTTTCCCACCGAGGCCCCGATCTTTGACGTGGGCGCTCTCACGCTCCTGAACCCTGAGGGTTTGTCGCCGTCGCCTGTTGTGAGGGAGGAGTAGAGGGAAATGACGCCTGTCTCATCTCAGAAAACTGCTTTGTCGTCGAAGCGGCACGATCCGTACCCGTCTCCAGAATCTCCTGGAGCACCTTGAAGGAGGCCGACTGGCGAGGAGGCTCGTCTGACTCTTGGTTCTCCTGCAGCATTTTGTACACCTCCGAATCTGCGGCCACTGGGGGTCGCGTGCTGGGCATGGATGGATCTGGTCTGCAAAGCAAACACACGCTTGAACAAACCTGGAGGGCAGACACACACACAATCTTGTGCAAGCACATCTGGATTCTGTTGGGGTGTTAGCTTTGAGCTAGCGCCCCTTGAATTCTCTTTGTCAAGCTACAATTAATGACAAATAAATTGCCAGGTTGACAGCATAATGTGATGAATGGGATTTTGACATTCCTGGGTTAAGTTAGCGTCTACTAGACTCTGACCGGCTCCTTTGACGTATCCTTGGAACCTTTGGTCGGCGTGATTGTTGGGAAACACAACAATCAGTCCGTCATTCCAGCGGCATATTGAGCCAATAAGCAGCGATTCTGGTCTGAGGGCCCAAACCCACCACGTCTCTGAGCCACTCCGACCACACACTGGATCTGACTGTGATTATGGCTGAAATATTCCAATTACACATAAACTCGGTCCCCTCTTCCACATCGATTAGGGGAGACTTTCGTCTGCGGCTCAGGTCTTACTTGCAGGCGGGTTCGCTGCCTATCGCCATGGTCTTCACCCCGTCCACGGCCGAGTTGAAGTCCTTGATGTTGTCGGTGGAGTACAGGCCGGCCGGGTTGTTGTACTGGTTGGTCACCACCTTGGAGCCGAAGCCGGTGAAGGGCAGGGCGCTTCTGTTGTGGGCGGAGCCTATGCATTTCACCTCCTGTGGTGGGAAAATGGTGCTTTTCAGAGGGTTTGCGTGCGTGACCCAACAAAGCGTCTGGATTATAGGGGGGGGGGGACCAGCGGTGTGAATCATGCACACACGCGGGCACGCACACACACACGTGGGTGTGCACGCAAAAACACACACACACACACTGAAATCATGCACATCCAGTGCTCAGGCACGCTCAATGCATCCCGCTATACACAATGTCTGATGCCTTCGCATGAGCTCTTATTGTGAAACCACTTCAAACCACCTCTGGTGTTCAAACGATGAGCGCCCGACTGTTTTACGACTCTTTTTTATGATTCCCAGCGAGTCCTGGGAACGGTCCGACTGGTTTCTCCAGGGAGGGCACCGACTGTTGTCTCTAATTTAAAGCTAGCAGTCACGGCTGACTCGGAGGCACGATGAGTAGATGTGGATCGGTCCTGAGCTGCAGCGGACCAGCCGGAGGACTTTGAAAGATTCAAAACAAGCCTTGCCGCCGGCTCCGGGACTGAGTCCAGTTTTATAAATACAGCTCAGGCCACACGGAGGGGAAAAGCCTCAGAATCTAGCCTGGATGCGAGACGTTGAGTTCGAAAATAGCCGGTTCCTCTGCGGGGTCAACCGGGCCAAGCCTGTGGGCTGAACCTGCAAAGTGGAACTGACAGCCCGGGCATGGACTGCGGCGGGTGCAGGGGGGACTGGAGCAAAAAGGGACAGTGAACAGACAGACGGACAAGTGCGGGACACACAGCAGCGGCGGCGGCGTGAGACACACAGGACGGAGACACGCTGCACACAGCACACGTTTCCTACATGAATTCACACCACGGCTTCAACTTTTCCACTCGCTGGCGCAGGAACTCGAGCCTTGCATCAGGGTTTGGCTGACAAACTACCGTCGCCTAGGCAACCTCCTGTTGGGAAGTAAACAATGATCTCATCACTGGCTGGAGTTTTGAAGTCTCGGAGGCCTAACCCGGCTTGGCGGGAGGAACACGAGGGCTCCAAAAGAACGCGCAGCTACCTGCGAGCGGGATTTCCTGTCATTTGTCTATATGTCCGGGCAGAAGACAAATTGTCTCGCACATACACACAAACTCTGGCGCACACATACCTGCGGCTCCGACGCCAGGTTCATCTTGTAGGGATGCGTCTTTCCTTCCTCTGAAGCGAGCGGCGACCACATTTTGGTTTCAGACCTGCACAAACAACAGTTTCGCTGAACAACTGCCAGGTTTCAGTCCTCCATGTGACAGTCAAACTCGTTCCTGTCCCGAGGAAAGCAAGGATGCGCTTCGCAGCCAAACTTTTCTGGCCCGCTCGCTCGCTCGCTCACTTGCTTGCCGAATTGTGCACCACCCTATCTTGCTATTTTGAAGACATGTGGCACACCTGGCTTGCCGGTCTCACGTAGCTTTTGCGCGACACAGAATCCCTCGGCGTCAAACAAAGGCAGCGTTGTGGCTTGCGTGGCCGTCATCACGCCTCCCATTCTCTGCGTTCGCCCCCGTACTTCCCGTCTACCGCCGCGTCCCTCCCCTTTAAACACCTGGCTCGCGGCCGTCTCGGATTACCCCGAGCTTTTCCGGCCGTGGGCTATGCAGATGAGGCTGGCACGCGCGTGGCTCGCATCCTCCCCACCTGTCTATGGAGAGCGCCATTTCTTCCGAACACGCCTTGATCCTGTTCTGCGCTTCCAGGTGCGTCATGTCGCTCGTCGCGTCCCCGTTGATCGCCACGATCATGTCTCCGATACACAGGTTGGCCTGGGCCGCTTTGCTCCCTGGGGTCACCTGGAGGAATAGCAGAAATACACCAACATGTTTAGGATCTTTGTTCATGGGACGCTAACGTACTCCTTCAAATCTTGCCAGCACCCAAATTTGGCTGCAACGTTGTGATTATTGTTGCGGCTTATCCACGACCTTCAAGGACCTTTGTTCGTGCTCCATTATTTACAATAAACAAAAGCGAAACCGCTAAGTAGGCGGTGTTTTTTCAATCTCCCTCTCCGGGGTAGACACACTATCCAAGATAGCGCCGCAGGCAAACAGGAGCTGGCACAGTCCTGGAATTCCTAATCGCTTTTCCATGGGTGGAGTAGACTGACCACTGTGACAACATTTACAACAGCAGGCACAGATGGCAAAGTATGAGGCCGATTGTGAGGCTTTTCTTTCCCCGGTTAAAAGCTGTGAGTACACAACGGCATCACATGGTGATACAGGTGACAGGCCAAACTACTGCCTGTTTATTTTCTCTGAGGAGAGGGATTAATGCGGCGATTAGAGAAAGTGAGAGAGGTTTCTCAAGGGAATTTAGAGCCCTTGAAGCGGTGTTATGGTTAGTGTTTTGACAGGGATAGTTACTTTACATGTGGCCCATTTATGAGGCTTTTCAGATGGGAGCAACTTTTTAGTGAACTGAAAACAGGCTTTGTTGCCACTACCTCAAAGAAGGTAGTGACAACAAGAAGCAAGAAACACCAACATGTTGTGTGGCCTGTTTCATTTCCAAGTTAGTTAACGGCACGTAAGGGTGGATGAGGACTAACTTTGCTCATGGGGCATTTAAATGAAAAAAAAAAAAAAAATCACCATCTGACGTGATAAACGCTTGTTTGAGCGTGAAAGCACGTTTTTTACCGAGACCGCCAACTTTATCAATAAGCAGGGACCAGTTGGGATGTATCACCGAGGCTAAAAGCCACGTTAATCCCCGTTAGTTAATCATTAATCATCTGTGTAGACGTGGGCCGGGGTGGGGAAAGTTTTGCCCGGACTAGCCCAGGTGTGGTTACAGATATGCGGAGGCTCGGTTCGACTTACCCGGGAAATTGTGAGCGGCTGCTCGAAGTCCTTTCCCCCAACGAGACGGAACCCCCAAGGCCCGGGACCCTTCATGGCCACCCGGAGAGGCATAGCTACGGCTGTTGCTGACCCAGTTCAGAGAGATAGATGAGTCGAAATGTGTTCGCTGGCCCCCTTTGACCTCTCCTCCCTGTCGGTGGGGCGGTAAGCGCGAATGAAAGTGACGCTGACGCCGCCGCCGCGGGCCGGAGACGGCGCAGCCGCCGGGGGGCGGGGCCACGGGGCCCGGCTGGACCAATAGGAGCGGCTGGATTGGCGTGGATCAGAGCGTGAGAGGAGATCGTGAATGGAGACGATGAATCACTCCGAGCGAAAATGACCCGACGAAAAAACCTGTCGGCAGGAAGGTGTGTTTCCTCAGGCAGGCCGACACACATTCGCGTCAGATGAATCACATCCACGCACCGTGTGTCGCGGTACCTGTTGCGAATTCTGTGTGCAAAACATCTGATCGCAGCTCACTATGAATCTCTACAAAAAAGTCAGTTTCAAAACTTTCCAAATTCATTTTTTTGAGAAAGATGACTTAACATGTCCTCCTCCCATTTTCAAGAAATCTGACATCTACATTACACATTGTTTCAACACAAGTTTTCAACATTACTTGCAATATTTTCACTACTTCTCCTTTTCAGACTGAGCAACACAGAAGCTCTGTCTCTCCACTGATGGTGGTCTTAGATGCATGATGGTTTTTCCCTGAGCAAGACCGCATACAGTTTGATTAAGTCTCAGATGTGGATTGCACGATTAGAGGATGATTCAGGGTATAATTACACACGATTAGGACTTCATTGGCAAAGTCTGGGAGTAATTACAGTAATGAAGGAGGAGACATAATGATGTAGTCAGGCTGGAGCGAGCCTTCTTGAACACGGAGAGTATAAATATTAAGATGGTTACTGACGATTAGACCATTAGCCGAATTCCTGCATATTTGATAACCCAATACTGTCTATGATCGTGCCTCCTGGTGGCAAACATCCCTTCTTCTTCTACAGGTTCTAGCAATTAAGCTTCTTCTTTTTCTTCGTCTTGCTCCTCTTCTTATTGTCCTCTGTCCTCTGGTTCAGCATTTCAACTTCCAGTGTTCAACTCAGTCAGAAAGTCAGAGTTCCTTCAGGTTGTGGACCAAATGAAAACATTGGGTGTAATGAATAAAATTGCTATTTGTGTACATGTAATTTTCACCCTCAAAATATTTTCCGCCTCCTCCAATCAGCCTATAAACAACACCAGTGAGCTATTCGAGAAATTATCACCCAATAAACAAAATAACTATTCTAAAATAGGCTAAAATAGGTACTTAGGCAGCTAGTGAAACAGGTCGTGAGCTTAATGGTAGAAATGTGACAGACACAGACGCTGGAAGACATCATGAGAGTGTGAAACAACAACAAGCGGGCGGTGCGTTCAGGGTGCAGCGGCAGCAGCGGGAGAGCCGAGTGATTCCTCTGTGCACATCAGGAACACCGTCCACCTCTTGCTACGTCAGCATATTATATGCAAGCTTACCATTTATGGTAGAGCCAAATCTCAGGATGTGGAATGTGCCGCTCCCAAAACTTTAACCCCCATTCCTACTCCCTCCCCTCCCAACTCCTCCTCTAAGCGGAGGAGGAAAAGCTTTGAGCAGACGGGCTGAATGAAACACGTCCTCTCTTGTGGGACGAATCCAGAACAGGCCGCAGCAGACATGCCAGAGTGACGTCTTCACTGGATGTGTCTGCGTGAGGGACGGAGGCCTTGTGAAAGCAGAGTAACACTAACACGGCTTTGTGTTCCTAATCTGCCGTTTGCTTTGTGGAGGGATCCTGAGCGTGTAATGGTCCATCAGACAAGTTTGAATTGTCGCTGCGGTCGATGCGGGTCAGCTGCTATGAAGTCATCCTCACAGATGACAGGGGAGGAAAAGTATTTTAGGGGGGGAAGAAAAAAAAAGAGCTCACCCACCCCCCCGAGGTGAAAAATACTCCACTTTGGCAGACAGACGTGAATGTTTGAAGGGGGCGGCTACCTCCGCAGACGCGATCTGCCTGGAGATAAAATAGTTTCTGCCGTTGTAGTTGATTGCGTAGATTTTGTTACAGTTTGACAGGCGGGGTATCACAGTGTAGTACACACAGGCATCTTGGGGGTCGTTATGAGAGTGTATCCAAGGTGACAGAACAGGATTCATGGCGAAGGAACAACGGAAATGTGCATGAGGACCCTTTGCTAGGTTGAGGGGATATTCATCAGTGATGGAAATGCTTTGTCAAGAAGTATAAAGGAGAGAAAAAGAAACCTCATGGGGCATGTCCCATTCTCATAAAAAGGGCAGGGATTTGTATACAATTTGTACCACAGTATTTATAGTATAAATAATTCATTTGAGCAGGATACAGGGTGATAAGAAACCTTTGGTTATACTTGCTACTGGAAAATTGAGGAGCAGATTAGGGGAAATTAACTCCCAATTCTCACCAAATTGTTGACCAACACTTTGCCAGGAGGAACACGTGAGACTAATTAGAGCCGCGTTCCATTTCGATTATTCAACCGTCTCATTAATGACTTTCAGCATGTTTTTGTGAGTCCGACTCACAGGTTCCGCAAACCGCTCTGGCTAGTTAAGTTAAGGCAGTCGGACCTACGCTGGATTTACTGTCTATTATTCGACATGGAAAGACTTTTGTCTCGCTAAGCCTCCAACTTCTTACCTCTGAAAAACAACAAGCTGCGCTCCCTGTTTCCTGATCCTCACCCTCGCTGCCAGCAAGGAGCCTTATGGCTCCCAGATGCGTGACTAAAATGCTAAACTTACTGAAATGACATTCTTTGCCCATTCGCTCACTCCAAGCATCTCATCTGGGAATCAACACACATAGCGGTTATGGTTTAAATGGTTTATTAAATATTGCATCATACCAAAGTCACAGCAGTGTATAGTATCTTTTTTTTTAAATTTTATTTTAACATCCTCAATGTAACAGCACTGCAAATGAAGCAAACAAACCAAACCTGTTGCAGGTTGTGTGTTTGGTCAAACTATTCGCCCGATTATTAATTGTTAATTTGAAGCTCTGCGTCACGCTTTCAGGTACTTGCACAGTGACACGTTCTTAGTAAATGTCCTCCCCTCACGGAGACTACAACTATGGGGGAAGGAGAGACCGTGGGAACATGACATACGTCGTGGACACATTTCGGCGACAAACCCGACAACCAGGAAATAATGAGGCACAATTTTGTGTCGATCCAAATTAAGGCAAGTATGAGTCTGAAAAATGGCAGAGTGATGTGGATGTGCGTCAAACTCTCCCTGTGCTCGGCCACGCTCTGCCCTGTGCTCGGCCCGGAGGCCTCAAGCTAAATAAAACGCTGCGAGTGAGAGGAGACCCGTCCCACGTCCCCGGTCACACGCAGTCTATTTGTTATCATACATATTTACAATCCTTCCTGGGGCCGTGTGGCGCCAAATGCAGCGTCTTCCTTCGAGACGGAGAGGATTTCCATCTCTATGACGTGTACGTCATAGATACATTCATCCCTCTTCCGCTGTTTTAGCTCAGGAGAGGTCACACAAATAATCCTTTACTACCAAAAGCACCTGTCCGCCTACTGGGGACGGACAGAATCGTCCAAAAGATGGACAGAACCAATCAGATACAGATACGAGTGGAGAGAACAGCAGTGGGAGACAGAGAGAGAAAAGAAAAACATGCTTCTGGGCTGCGATCACTCATTGTCAATGCTGTGGGGGAAAAAAACGTGTGTGTGTATGTGTGTGTTGTCCTCATGCAAGCTTGACTGTATCGTGAATCCTACCCGGCGCTAACACACAAGCTTCATAAACCTCTAAGTTTGGGTGATGCCACAAACGCAGCGTCAAAGCATCATTCCATCCCCGCCCAATGTTCATCATCGCTGCACAGCTGTAGCAAACGCACCCATCAGCTATAGTGCACAAACATCCCATAATATTACTGCAGCCGTCAGTGATGTCATAAGCTTCCTGGGGTAGGCAAACATCTGGGCACAGGGGCCACATGGACTTTTAAATTTTGAGTCAGTAAAAGGTGCACACATATCAAACAGCGACTGAAAAGAACATTGGATTATTACATTATTCGCCTTTTCATGGGACCGGTTTTGTTTTTCACTCATCTTTGCAAGTGCATCAAAGTCTGGTGTTGGTTTTGTTGTTGTAGTTTTTGTTGTTTGTTTTGAATGCTGTCAAAATGAAGAAATCTGTACCAATCTTTGGCGGGCCAGATCAAAACCACCATTGGGCCAAATGTGGCCCACGGGCCGTGGTTTACCCAGACAAAAGATGGTATCAACCAACAGTACTGCTGCTGTTTGTGTTGCAGTTTTTCATGACAATTACGAGTCTGACAACAAAAACAAAGGGATGAGGCATCTGCCCAGAGGCACTTTGTGTTTTTTTTTCTCTTTCTCTCTCCGTCTGTGCATGTGGAGCCTCTCCCAGAATCGGACGCTGATCGGGACGCGGGAGATGTTCGCTCGCAGGAAGGCCGCTCAGACCCTCAGACGGCAGAGATCGAAGCCGCCTTCTGCCGAGGGGGGGGTAAACCGACGGACGACACCGACCCTCCTCGGCTCCTCCCCCGAGATAAACACACACCAACACCTGCTGGTAGGCGTTCATGCTGATTTGTCGAGTCTGGTATTGATTCTACTGAGCATGCGGCGCTAATTCCAACTTAAATAATTTATTACTAGATCTTACTGTCATTACTGCATCGGTAAGTATTACTACTTCAATTATTCATTCCAATGACTGGACTCATATGAAAATATGGAGCCATGTGTGGAAGGCCTCTTAAAAGATTTCTGTACACATTTACACAGTTAGCACACACTATCGTCAGTGAGGGTGAGGTGAAAATCTCAACGTATTCTTACAAAACCACATTAGTATTCGCTAAGACACTGTGTTGGCTTTTGCTCTCGAGATTCAATAACTTTCTCTTTTTTTTTTCTTTGTCTCGTCAGGTGGAATCTCTCCCCAATGACCAGTGAGGGAAAATAAGTGCTACCACGCCTGTCCCGCGGTTACAGGGACGCCAGGAGACGCCGACCTGGCCGCTCGCCATCAGCTGCCTCCCACCGCCCGGGCGGTCCTTCTGCCCGGATCAGGAGAGGGTCGAACGATATCGGGGCGAAGGGGAATATCGTGACGACTCCATGGGGAAATGAATCAGGTAACATGAGCGAGGCACGATGTGTTACTGAACACACAGCCGCCATTTTTGTAATATCATAAAATCACCATTAGGGGTGTAACGGTACGTTTTCGGTACGTTCGGTTCTGCAACCGTTCGGTATCACGGTTCGGTACGTACTCGGTACAGGGGGGTCACGGTTCGGTACATTTTCGGTACAGTATGGGAACAAAATGCAAAACCATTTTCTTCCACAGCGTGTTGTTTATTTAACCAAATTTGTCAATATACTGTACAAGCGGAAATCGTAAATAAATTCAAAGTGCTGCTTGGACATACCACCTTCGTTTTATCCACTTGTTTTTTTCCGTCGCAGGTTTTCACTGGGAAACCAAAGTGCTCCCAAACGGGGGATCTTAACGACAGGGGAGGATTTTCTAGCTCCGGTTGGTCGCTAGCTTCAGCCATTATGTTCGAATTAAATCAGATAGTTAATTTAACAACAGACGCATGGACCTCGCAAAACTGTTCTGAAGAGTGCAGGAAAGGCTCGACTGATTGGTTCGCCGTGCGACGTCACCTCCACATGGTCACAAGCGCACGAATCAGGAAAGAGTTTCTTAATAACAATGAAAACGCCTCCCCTTTACTACTCCAATCACGTACAGGTCTCTAATGAATATTAAGTAGC
>OMPJ01028805.1:0-13352 GCA_900312935.1 Carapus acus
CTCACAGGGAGGGAGGGAGGGAGAGAGAGAAAGAGAGAGAGAGAGAGGGGAGGAAATGGAGCGAGACAGCACCAGGATGGAGCTGCTAGCATGATGGAAAGCCGCTCTTCTGTTTACGAGCTGTTAGCGAAGGGGAAATATTCTCCTCAGGATTCTTCGCCGAGGACTTGGCGAGGGTTTCTGCGTCCGGTAATGAATTAAAGATATGATCGGGGAGCATTTCGGGCGACGGGAGTGGTGAAAAATCATGATCGTGCAATTCTGCGAAGCGAAACCGATGATGTGGCGTCTCATTGGGCTCAGAGATGCGAGCTGGAGGTGGTGATGCATGCTGGGATATGACCAGGGACTGACAGGGTGCTTGTAGCCTTCAGGAGGAGACACTAAGTCACTCATTGACGACTTCATTTTGTGCTCAGCTGCTGCTTCTTCTATGTATTTCTTTTGATTTTTCTTATTTTTAAAGCATTTTGCACAGCTAGCTAGCAAACATGGTGGGCTGATCCCCCCCAAAACTTGTGGGAACACGTGGGGGAAAATGTAAATTGCCATAATGAGAATAAAAGACTCTTGATTCCTGATTCCTGTAATGAGGAAGCGGGTTTGATTTTCACCCTTTTTGCCCTCTCGACCCACATGGCTTGACAAACGCTGAGGCGGCCATAACAATCTTATCTGTGTAGCTTCTTTGCAGTAGACATCAGATCCTGAACTCATGTGAAACCAGCTGTGTCTGGACGGCGAAGGCGCAGACGTGACTCACGAATTACAGGAATATTTCTCGTATCCAAACGGGATCCGGGCGGCGGGAAAGCTAGCAGTCCGGAAGCGACGGGAAGGAGTTGCAAGCTCATGCGACTCCTTTCTACAGACCGAGGTGGCGGCAGGTGCGGAGCAGAAATGAAAGTTCCGAGGAGGGGAAGTTCTGGAGCTGCGTGGGGCAGGAAGAGGATGAGGAAGCGGAGGAGGGGGTGAGGATGTGTGAGGGACAGGGACGGCGGAATCAAAGGCGATGGACGGGAAAGGAAGGCTGGGGGGAAAATGGAGGGAGGACGGAGGAGGGGAGCTGCAGCGTCTCTGCAAGCTCTCATCCAGCGGCTGGCGAAAACATGGCCGCCCTGGCTCACCTTGACCTAGTATCTTCCAGCCCTCTCCCCCTGTTCTCGGCCCCCTGGTGCTCGTGTTACGGCGCCGACCTTATCTCTCGCGCTGTCTCTCCATTCCTGTCATCCCTCGCTCCGGCCCAACCCCTCCTCCCCGTCCAACTCTGCGTAAACATCGAGACGCTGATTGCGGGCAAATCGCTGATCCGGCGCGGCCTCGCTCGGTCGTGCAGCGACGGCTCGGTCGCTGTCGACACGTCGTCCGTCACGGCTGAGCGGTGCGTCGGGCTTCAGACATGACAAGGGGCACTGAGTTCTCACACACACTCGCACACACACATACACTGTCTTGGTTCATTAACCCTTAGATGCACACGTGGGGTCAAAAATGACCCCAGTGGTTGTTATTCTTCAAAAATTTTAAAAGAAAAATTGTAAAATATTCATATTCCAGTTATTCCTCATTTAACATGTTTGTGACATTAGGCAACATTTTTCTTAATTTATGTTCTTATTCATTTTGAAAAAATTCTCAATATTTTGAGAATTTCATTTTGGGTCAAAAATGACCCCAGTGACTGTTGCTCCTTAAAATCTTTATAAAGAAAAATTGTAATATATTCATATTTCAGGTATTCCTCATTAAACATGATTGTGAAATGACGTAATATTTTTCTAAATTTACTGTATGTTTTTATTTATTTTGAGAAAATTCTCAATATTCTGAGATTTTTTTTTTGCGGTCAAAAATGACCCCACTCGTGCAAGAGTGTAGGTATTGGTGGGTTGTGCATTCAAGGTTTAAATGTGCTAGAAGCTTTAGTGCTCATGCAAATTGCAGACACTGACTCAAATTCAGTCAGCATTATAATATCCGCTCCGAAAATGATGATATTTCCAACTGTTTAGCTGTGCGCACTTCCATGCTGACGTGGAAACTGCCCATTGTTTCCTCTCAGCGGGGCAGGAAGCACCTTTCACAACAAGCCTCCTCCAAGCGGTGATTCAATCCGATGCCTCCACAACAACAACATCACGTTGCTTAAGACCGGATCAGAGAAACAGGTCCAGCGGAATCCACCTCGGCAGCCTAGCGAGGTGAAAAACCGGAAATGCAAAAGCCAACATCTCAAACTAAGACTTCAGTGCATGGTCAAACTCTTTTTTTAGAGGTTGCTAATGAGTATGACTGCAATTTCTGGCAAAGTCCACCAAATGTCCAACGTTGACGTCCAAGCGTGAGTAAAATCTTTGCAAGATTTCTTCACGAAGGCCTCGCTGTGCTTTATTTTGGCGCTGCAATGCTCCTCTGCGCTTCATGGTCTCCGCTGCCACTTCAAACGGGGCGTGGAGGTATTTTAGGAGGGATCGTCTCGCAGGACGAATCCGCTGCCAGAAATCCTCTGAAAAACAACTCCCGTCTCCATTCCCGAGCTCAGCCCCGTGAGACTCGCTCGCACAATGACTTTGTGCGCTTCTTCCTCTTCTTCTTTTCTCCCCGAAACCCGCGAGGAAATGCCGTCTGACGCTGAGACATCCTCCTCCTCCTTCTGTCTAGGAATTCAGGAGAGCTAGGGGAGGATGTGCCGAGATGAAGAGCTCTTGGGGGGATAGGCCGGGCCACCATTTTGAGCGGCTGAGACGGACCCTAACGCCGCCGACTTCCCTCTCTCCCTCGGCATTCTGGGTCTTTGGAGCCGGCCGGGCCCCCGTGAATAGCAGCTGTGTGACCATGACTGCACGGCACTATTTCTGTGTGCGTGGCTACTTGACATTGAGAGGTTGGGATTATGTGGCTCCACTACTGTAAATGACAAGCCCCTGACACACAACCAAACCCCCCCTCTTCCCAACCATCCACCCGACCCACACACACACACACATATGCACGGCCATACACTCCACTACTACTATGACATTCCCTCACAAGCCTTGCATGCAAATATTTTACTTTGTTGATGCAAATATACCGGCAGCCACGCAAAAACACAATCGACGCTTCAAACCTGCTGCTTCTAAGCAACGTTGTGAAGATCGACTGTTGTGTTTGCACGCCACCATCAACAACAAACTTAGAAACAGCTTCTACCCATCAGCAATACGTCATCTAAACGTGTGTGTATGTGCAGGGACAGCTGTGTGTGGTAGTGGGACACCTTGCTATGGTGTTAGCGTTTGTTACAAAGTGTGCCAGGAGTGTTTAGGATTAATTTCAGAAGCATTTGGGGGTTCCATTCCCTCAAATTCAATAACCCGTACCCTAACCCTTGCCCTAAACAGTGTAATGGTAAATGGTAGGCCAATCCTGGCCAGTGGAATAAATACACTCCAATAAACCCTTCCACACTCTGTTAAATCCTCCCACTTCATCATCGCTGCCATGTTTTACATTTTATTGCCACGATTTTACGTTTTATTTTTGCTGCTATTATTTATAAATGTTCCACACCGTATATATCCCTGTATATTTCTTCTTTATATAGATTTGTTTTCTTTTTTTCCCCTCTTTTTCCTTTTTTTTTATTTTTTTTTTTACACCATTTTGCACTGGAACTCTGCACCTTCATTTCATTACACAATGTAAATTGCGGTCATGATAATAAAACATTCCTGATCCTGATCCCGATCCTAAATAGCGTGGACAGGGCTGGGCCTCTGAATCAGGCGCCACGCCCCTCTGGTTCAGCTGAACATCGCCTCCTCTGCATATCTGAGGCGTGTTTATTATGTATATGTTCCATATCTCGATGGTTAGCAGCAAGGGTTAGGGCTAGGGGTTCGGGTTAGGGTTCGGGTTAGGGAATCTGGTGGAACAGACCCCTCAAATACCTCTGAAATGGATCCTAAACACTCCTGACACACTCTGTAATGAACACTTACACCAAAGCAAGGTGTCCTGCTACCACACACAGCTGTCTCTGCACACACACACGCACACACACACACAGAGTGTAACAACATCCGTGTAGGAGGCGACTTGAAGGGGTGACTAACGTTTGGCTCGGCCTCCGCCTGCCTTTGAGTCCAGCTGGGGCCTTTGGACCAGCCTCACCTCATTAAACCTGCGGGCGGCCTCCATGACAGCGCTGTTGTATCCCGCTCTCTCGCTCTCTCGCTAGCTCGCGTTTGCCGTGTGCGGTCGCTCTGAACTCGGGCGGCATCCGAGCGCGGTTGAGGTCTCAGATGTTGCAGCGGTGCGGTCTTTGAAAATGCCATCTGTTGGCTCAGTGAGTAATGGCGCGGGGCTGTTGTTGTTGGGATCAGGTGTTCCGCGCTGCACATCTGTTTCGCGCTAGCTGCGGACGGGGGTACGCGCTGATGCGCCGGTCCTCACCGCTTATTGATCCATCGCCATAATATTTTGGTGCAACAGCTTGGCAGCCATCTGAGGATGGGCAGAGGTTTGGAGAAGGGGTAGATTTAGCCGCCGAAATAAGAGCACGCAGCCGGTATGAGATTCATCGGACGTGCAGTGTTTTCATTCAGACCACACCAAACTTTATGATTGTATCTTTAATACCTATTAATATCAGTCTGATTGATGCCAAAAAGCCCATGTAGCTGTTGTTGTAAAGCTCCAAAAGCATCTTAATCAAACTGTGAAGCTGCTTCGCTAACGATGGACGTCAAGTGTTCTTTTCTGTTGCGTTTGTCTGTGTTTATTTTCCACATTTGCATCTTACTCAATGTTTACATGGTCTCGTCATTGCAGTTGAAATGCCGTTTGCAGTGACAATACAGAAAGTATTTATTTATTTCCATCATGGAATCCATTCCTAGCTTATCGCGGTGTTGGCGCAGTCCAACCGAAACGAATTAAGATAAGTGCTTTCTCTCCCCCTTTGTAGCTCCGTAGCATTCGCTCGTGGTCGCTCAAGTGTTTGTCTTTACAATTATAGCCCTAATGTCCAGGATACAGGTGCGCCGCTCCAAAGAGCTTCACGCACGTCACACACAAGGGAAATCAAAATATTATGTTAACTATAATTACAGCTGCTCAATGACCACACGGGTGTTATCGCATCCACGCCGCTCATTTTAAAATATCACGCTAATGTGAGACCATCGTCAGGATGTGAGGTCGCCGGCTCGAATAAGCGTGACCTTAATCGCCGCGCGGTGACGGGATGTGTTGATGAGGCGGACAGATTTACAAAGTCCAGGCAGGGATTCTGAAGACAAAAAGCTTTATTTTGTTCTGATTCGGGGGAGAAAAATGGTTGCTAAATATAAATCACTTCAAAACTACAGGGCACATTGCTTCGAAAATGTGGAACACTTGAAATTCACATTTAAATAAGAGCTTAACATGGATCTGAGGAGGCAACCGCAACCATGATAAGACAACATAATAATACCACATATTAGTGTTTCTACCCACGTTTTGCTACAGCGCCTTAAGTGAACACGGCACCAAGTTTGGTGTTTGTCTCCCTTTGTGCTGTATTTTTTACTTTGGAAGAAAAATAGAATCGAGCGCACAGTCGTTAGGAATCAGTCGATAGCCGATAACAACAATAAGAACAACTTTGTCTCACGCGGTAAGAAGTCTTTGCAACATTAGGAGAACACGTACATTGTGTCTAATCAGTCGCTTAATCATCGTATTAATAACAGTGCGATTCATCATCTGTATGCCAAAATCAACAACAGCCATCGGACGAGATCTGCGGATGACTCTTACTTTGAAATTGTTTACCTCCAAGAGCTGCGGCACATCCTGCCATTCCATAAATAAATATTGTCCAATAGGAAGTACAAAAAAAAAACTGTAACATTATCATTTTTCTTGCTTTTACAGCCCGACAGTGCATTTTGAGTGGAGGAAAGCAGTTAAAAATCTGCATAAATACAGCAAAACATAAATAAATAAATTAAACGTATAAATATAAGGTTTACAGTACACAAAAAAAGACAAACTTGTGCAGGAAGATATAAAATGTTGTCTTTTGAGACAAGAACAGTCCAGGTTTAGCTCTCGTTGTTTTAAGTGGGGGAGGGGACGGAACGCGTCCCGTTCAGTCTCCTGCTCGTGTTGGACGGAACGCAGCCAAGAAGCAGCGCTGAGTCTGGCCGCGTTCCTCCTTCTTGATCCTTCCTGCCTGCCGTCCACGCGCTCGTCACCTCTGCAGTCCATCCATCCCTCCATCCATCCAGCGTGCTGACCGCTATTCCAGTTAGGGGGCGGGTTCTTCCCCGGGAGGCCGGTCGCGGGGGCCTTTTTTCGGAAGAGCCGCTGCCCGTTGACGCCCGATCAGCCCCATCGTCTCCCGTCCGGCGGTGCGTTGGGGGGGTGCCTCGGCGAAACAGCACACACACTCGCGCACACACACCGCCGGTTCCCTTCTTCATGTACGTTCATTTTTCCTTTAGGTCCTCCATTCGCAGTTGTACTTCTCCTTTTCTATTTTGAGGTAGAATTTCTGCATCTTTGCCTGGAACCAGAATAAACGCGGTGAGCTAAATGTGTCCACTCAGACCAACCCCAGCCCAGAAAAACATTCGATGTTGGTCAGTGAGTGTGCGCGCGCGTGTGTGTGTGTGTGTGTGCACGTGTGTGTTTATTGGCCTGTTTCCTCACTACTCACCCTTGGTTGTTTCCTCAGTGGTTGGTTGCTAACCCTAGCTTGACCTTTTCTTCATTTTCTACATCGTACGCTCCACGTTTGTGAAACCTGCGATACAAATGCGATAAAAACCGTTAGCTACGCCTCCCTGGTGCGACTTAGCCCGTCTGTGTGCGGTGGTTGTGCGCGTGAATGTGCAGGTGTGCGCGCCTTTAGCCGCTTTTGCTCACCTGAGCGCTAGTAAAAGGCCGATGATGGTGAGACAGACGGAGGACAGCACCACGGCCACCACGGCCAGGGCGGTGGTCCGGCTGTAGCCCTCCTGCGTCTTCCCCTCCACGGGCAGCGTGAAGAACTGACACCTGTCGCCGGAGTAGCTCGGGTGACACCTGAAAGGGGTAGAAGAGAAGAGGACGAGGTCAGCTGAGGACGCAAAAGGCGGAAGGAAGGGTTGAGGACAGCTGGGCGGAGGTTCTACTCACACGCAGGACGTAGCCCGGATGTCCCTCAGGTACTGGCAGGTGCCGTGAATGCAGAAATCCTTGTACTTCCTCAGGCAGGGGTTCCTCTTCTTCCCTTTCCCCTTCCCCCTCTTCCTCCCCTTCCCTCTCCTCCTCTCCGGGGTCTTCTCTGACTCCAGAACCGCAGAGGGGTCTTTGGGTTTACTGGACATGGCCACTGAAAGAGAGGACCGGGTTAGGTTAGGTTCCCGTAAGCTCCTTTGCAGGCATCGGAAGGAATTCTAGATCTTCTCACCTCGTGGCATCTCCACCTCGTAGTCTCCAGACATGCCGTCGTCGTATTCGTCTCCGTAGTAGTACTCCTCTTCGTCGTCGTACTCTTCCTCCTCTCCCTGGCCATAGGCCACCGTCGTCACGGCCTCCTCGCCTCTGCTTTCTTCTTCTACCTTCCTGGAGTCCCTGAGGTTGATAACGGCCGTGTGCTGCTGCTGCCTCTCGTCCTCGAACCTCCCCACCGCCGCACCGCCGGCCGGCCTGGACACCACTGGAGGAGGAGGAGGAAACCACAACCAAAATGAGAAACTCGGGCCGCGGTTTGGGTTTAGCCGAAAACGTCACTCCACAGAGGCTCGGAAAGTCTTCTTCTGTGGTATGCGGGAGCTGGGAAAGGGGACCGGAGCCAGAAGGGGGCGGACCCTGTGGGGGCAAGCCGCGACATGTTGCGCTGGGAGAGGTCCAGGTGGGAGATTTGGCAGCAAGTGGAAATGTACTGATCCCCCCGCGAGGGAAACACACACACCTGAGTCAGAGTGACTTTCCCTGGGGTTTGGATAGTGCCTTGCTCAAGAGCAAGTAGATCATTGTAGCACATTGTACTTAGAACAGGATGCCCACAGAGACGAGGGGGGTCGGGAGCGGTCTACATTTTGAACTCAAGCATGTGGAGGGGGCCAGATCAAAGTTGGCACATGCTTTTTCCACGCACACACACACACACAAAACGCATTAACAGACACTTAGCTAATGTCACGCAAGAATATGGGTTAAAAATAAGCCTATCCAGTTACATAAAGCCTGTTCTGAAATAGCGAGACGGCCCCCAGACTGCTCCACGGGGGCAAAATCGTCGCCTTGAGGGGACAAAGTTGACGAGTTTACACGCCAGTGTGCCTCCGAGACGCCAGACGGGGCGCAATGACAGTCATGCGTCTGTGTGTGTGCGTGTGCGTATGTGTGTGTATCCCGTCACCATGTTTTCCTCTCAATCACTCACAGGTAAATGCTTCAAATCCACAGAAACGTGTTGAGCTACAAAGGTTAAGGGGTGAAATTCTCTTAAACTTACCGAAGGCGTGAATCAACAGGAGCACCACTCTCCAAATCCTCATGTTGACAAAACTTCCAGTCGCAAAAATCACTTTAAAAAGTTAAATCCCTCCGACCTGTCGCGGTTCTAAGTATCCCTTTAGTTTTTTTCTCTTGTTTGGAGCGTTCCTCTGTTTGTTTGAGTCGAGCTGTCCCGTCTGGTTTTGAGTTCGGGTGGTTTGCGCGCAGCGGACAGCGGCGAAAGGAGCGCACGGAGAGAGGAGCGCCGCTTTTTATACGCACCCAAGTCTCCACGCCCACCGGCCTGCAGGGGGAGACACCGGCCCGTGACGAGGCGGAGGGTGTGTGGGTGTGTGTGTGTGTGTGTGTGTGTAGTGTTAACTGATTGATCTGACCCATGATGCTGGAAACGACCACACCAACACCAATGACAACAACAACAACAACAACAACAACAGACTTGACATTGAGATTAAATACTGATACCGCCCTCGATCGCCATGCTAAGAGAACTCCTGTCAACTATACATTTACATCTTTGATTGAACATGAGAAAATACATGTAATTGATATCTGGACATCTATTTTGCTCTGATTCTCACTTCATCCCGCTTTTGTTTCTCCTCTTGCTTTCATAACTTCCTCATGCCATTCATCATTCATTAATTGTCAAATTTACTGCCCTTAAAATATTTAGGCCTACAGCTGACCAGTTCATAGAAAGTTGTGAAATGTTCCTCTGTCTTAAAATACCCACTGTTTGAAGGTGATTGCAAGTCCAAGGTCATCTTATGTTTTAAGGATGTCATATTTACTTTAAAATGCAGTCTTGAGACAAAAAGATGTGATGTTCTGTAAATCTCCTCTCCTGTCACCCGACTGCGATTCTGGTTTACCTTGTTGTGTGTGAAAGATAGTTTAGACTGAATGTTTTTGCCCTTTCTGCTCCCTTTGTTTGGAAAGTGTCACTGTAGTGAGAAATGATCCACGGTGAGGTGGGCTGGTAGTGAGTAGATGACACCTACACACCAATGACAGCAGGACACGCGCTTACACACACACACACACACACACACACACACATCTTCATTCTATTATCCAGTGTTAGTGTAGCATAGAAGCTGTGAAATATAAAACATTAGCTACTGTCCACCTATAAATCACCACTGTCAGATTTTCTCTAACACCAACCACAAACATTTCCCTTATATCTTGTTGATTTCAAAATAAATGTCCCATCGAGGCTGAGGTGATACTGAGCTTACATCACCCCCACTCATCCCTCTTGCCTCAGTTTCTGCTGCTTTTGCATCAGGTCCTCAAACGCCTCATCTGGTAGCTGGGATCATTACAGATCTTTGCTGCCACCTGTTGGCTTAATGTGAAGCAAAACAACCTAAAATACTACACAGCTGCAGGGTGAAGCAGAAAAATCATAAAATAATTGCCTAGGTAATTTTTTTACAAGAATATTTTTTTGCTTAAATCATCTCCTCATGATGCTGGCCACCTCTGGTAAAACTGCCTACACCACTCACCGGTGTGTCTTTGTTCTGCAACAGTTTTGATAGTTTATAAAATGATCACAATGACTATGGGGATGAGGATGATGATGCAGAGGCAGGTATTGGTAGTATCTTTTATTTTTGTTGTTTTTACATTAAATGCAAGGCTCGATCGCCGGTCTCCATCTCCTCCTGGCCTTCTTATCCCGGACTGATAACCTGATAACTGATAACGGTCGCCATGTCTGCTTTCACTCAATTCAACTGAAATCTGCACCAGTGGCCCTGTTACAGTAGCGCCATCAAGCGGTGAAAGTGCGTACTATATGGGTAAAAAAGAAAGCGTCACAGCAACGGAGATCACGTCTTATTTGCGCCACTGTGACGCTGTTTTTACATCTAAATTAAATTATATTGGCTCGCTCTGCGTGTTCGGGTGGGTCGGCGTGTGTTATTGATCGGTGTGTTTTGATGACTCAGGCCTGATCGGCTCCGTGATGGCGGCCGATTGCTTAGGCCTGCTCACGTGACCCGCGCGACGCGGGAGGGGCCACAAACATGGCCGACCAAGCAGGGGAAACAAACACAACCGCGGAGAATTGCGAGGCCACACAGGAGCAACATGAGCCTGACGTATCTACCGAGGGGTCAAATGACAACTCCGACACCGGCGTTGACACCAATGGAGGCGAGGTACAGGACCAGAAGACGGACTTTACGGCGGCGGCGGCGGAGGGCAGCTGGTCGGCACCCATCTTGTCTCTGGCTCGTAAGGCCACCGAGACGATAACCAGCGGGGTTCATCTCGGTGCTGCCCCCTGGATCCCCGCGGCCGGGTCTGCTGCCACCCACCCGGCCGAGGAGACGTGCACGGACCTCAACAACTCGTCAAAGAAGCTACCCGGTAAGTTTGTGAAGTCTTGAAGGGCTTATGCTCACCAAATCAGGTAGTAGTTGTAGTAGTGGTAGTGCAGTATCCACTTCCAACTGGATGTCTTCCAGTGTCATGAGACTTCACGGATAAAGGATTGTCAGGCATGGAGATGCGGTCTTTTAAGTTCTGCCATGGTCCTGACACGGTTCATTCTGCATCTTAACTCTGCACCCTCTTGTGTTCTTGCCCCCCATCAAGTGCTGCCCGCCAAGGAGCCCATGGCCATAGAAAGGTCCAACCTCCTCAGCATGATGAAGCTCAGCATCAAGGTGCTAATCCAGTCTTCTCTGAGTCTGGGCCGGACGCTGGACTCTGACTACCCTCCTCTGCAGCAGTTCTTTGTAGTGCTCGAACACTGCCTCAAACACGGACTGAAAGGTGAGGCGGGTCGGGCCCTAGAACCTTCGCAACGGAACGCAGATCCGATGCCCTTCATTCCTCCTCTGTTTGCACCAGCAGCAAAGAAGTCCTTCATTGGTCAGAGTAAGTCCATTTGGGGACCTTTGGAACTGGTTGAGAAGTTGTGTCCAGAGTCTGCAGACATCGCCACAAGTGCCAGGGACATGCCCAGTATAAAGTAAGACGTCTGTCAACCTGTTAGATCTTCCATTGGTGAATAACTTACAGTTTTAACACTTAATTTGATTTCAGGAGTGGTTTGGGACGAGGCAGGGCTTGGCTGCATCTGGCGCTAATGCAGAAGAAGGTAGCCGACTATCTCAAAGCTCTGCTGGACCGCAAGGACTTGCTGAGGTGGGTCAAAGTCACCTATGAAGGACAATTTTTGCAAAGATTTTGCGATGTTTGTGGCTCATTCCTACCTATTTGCAGCGAGTTCTACGAGCCCGGCTCGCTGATGCTGGAGGAGGAGGGGGGCGTTCTGGGAGGGATGCTGGTGGGCCTCAATGTAATCGACGCTAACCTGTGCATTAAAGGGGAGGATCTGGATTCCCAGGTGAGAGCTCGCAGGCGTGCGTGCCCCGTGATGCACCTCTCTAGACTGGTTTGTCGAGTCGGCTTGCAGTGATGTGCTCTCCTCTGCTCAGGTGGCTGTCATCGACTTCTCGCTGTATCTGAAGGACCCGGCCAACAGCGAGCCGCCAAAGGAGTGAGTCGATAAATCATCTCCCCCACATGCCCCCAAATTCTCCATTTTGAACCACCAGTGGCGCAGTAGAGCAAAGTTATGATACTGTATATTTTGGTATGAAGTGTTTCATCAAGTGCTATTCATCAAGTGAATTGAATTGAACTGAATTGAGTTGAATCGGAATGGAATCGAATCGATTGATTGAATCGAACACTGACATGCATTGTGCCTGTAGGGGGCAGCACCAGGAGTGCAATTTGACTTTGAGCCATACCCGACCTCATGCCCATGGTCTATGTAGACAGAAAGCTATTAAAAAACACAATTTTGTGCACTTGAAATCATGTTCATGCTCGATAGTGACCTTTGTTTTCCCCCCACCATTATCGCCACATTCCAACTCCATAGTGAATCCAAGATGACAGCCATCTTGGATCAGAAGCACTACATCGAGGAGCTGAACCGCCACCTTAGCGGGACAGTCACTGACCTCCAGGCTAAGATGGATTCTCTAGAGAGGACCAACAGCAAACTGGTAGAGGAGGTGAGTCTTTACCGAGTGTTTACGTATCTGCGACTGGATGGTTGAGTTCCGCTCACGTGATGTTCTGCTGGAGTCATGAAGAAACGCCATTAAACGTGTTAGTCGCCTGACTCATCTCGCTATTATGCTGCTTTTAAGCTGATGGCAGCAACAGACCGGATCAACTCCCTCCGGGAGGAGCAGGAGCAGCTGCGGAAAGAGAACGAGTCCATCCTGCAGTCTAGCCAGAAGAAGGAGGAGGTGGGAAACCTACAGTACTTTCTCATGAAACTGTCTCAAATGGGAAATGGAAGCTATAAACTTAACCCTTAGATGCACACATGGGGTCAAAAATGACCCTAGGGGTGTTGATTTTTTTTTTTAAATCTTTATGAAGAACATTTTTGAAATATTCTTACTCCAGGTATTCCTCATTAAACATGGTTGTGATTTGAGGAAATATTTTTATTTATTTATGTTTCATTCATTTTGAGAAAATTCTCAATATTTTGAGAATTTTAATTTGGGTCAAAAATGAACCCCACTTGAGAAAAGTGTAGGAATTTGTAGGTTGTGCATGCAAGGGTTAAGCTGGTGTGTGTGTGTGTGTGTGTGTGTGTGTGTGTGTGCAGGCAGCCCTTCAGGACAGCCAGGTGGAGCTTGAGACCTACAAGCAGACCCGACAGGGTCTGGATGAAATGTACAACGTGGTGTGGAAGCAGTACAAAGAAGAGAAGCGCATTCGCCAGGTCAGGTATAGACGGGACGTGGCAGGACTTTGGGAAAGAACCTGTCGGCAAATCACTCCGTCTTGTCCGTGAGATGATGAGATAGACTGGATCT
>OMPJ01028806.1:0-26253 GCA_900312935.1 Carapus acus
ATAATACAAACACACACACACACATAAAAATAATAATGAAGATTATATATAATGATCATATTTTATATACATATATATATTTATATGTATATATGTATATATATACACACACACACACACACACACAGACATATATCTACTTATGTATCTATCTATGTGTGTGTGTGTGTTTGTTTGTGTACAAATTTAGAGAGAGCGAGAAGATGTGTTTATGTATGTGCGATACTTCTGCATTGTTTGGATATCTGATACTTTTTCGTTTGCTTGTGTATATAGTTCGTGTATATAGTTTAATTACAGATTATTCTTTTTAATGGATGTTCCTTCAGGAACCAAGCCGATTTGAATTTGAAATGCAAAATTTGAATATTTTGGACTCAGAAGTCAAATGGATCTTACTCACCACCAAGATTCAAAGTACCTGTTGCTGCAAATTGATTTTCTCTGTTTAGATAAATAATATTTCTACCTATGTAAACAAACTCATTTGATTTCGTAGACGCAGCACGAAATTGTCATTGTAAAAATCAGCACATATGTCGTGCTGATTTTTATACCGAGATGCAGTTTACATTTTGCAACATCGTTTGCATTTCTTGGCACTTCTTATTTGTTTGCAAATGTTTGTGTAGCAGACAGGGAGTGGTTTGTGAAAATGTGCCTTTTTGAGAAGAAGGAAGATTTCCTCTTAGTGGGATTCCAACCACTGAAATCATCAGGCCTTTAAACTGAATGTTTTTAGTTTGGCTACAGGTGGTGTGTCACTTTTCCAAGCCTGTTCTGACTTTGTGCTACAACAGTAAACCAGCAATATGAGAGTCATTTGACATAAAGCAAGGGAATGTTTCCTTGTACTTTGTGTGATTTTGGTATACAGCAGAAAAGTCAGGACATAAAGAAACACAAAGTTTCTCCTTCTTCTTGTTTCGGTCGCGCCCCTCAGGGGCAGCTAACTGACATACCATCTACCCTCATGTCCTCCTGCACAACATCCTTTAACCTCTGCTGCGGCCCTCTGCTTTTCCTCCTAACTCATTTCTAATCTTGTCCAGACTTGTTACACCCCCACCTCTGTGGGTCCTGCTCCACTCGTCTCCTACCTGCACAATTGATAACAATATTGTCGGCAAAGAACTATTGTCCAGCGTGACATCATCTGACACCATCTTCTTTGAGCGGATCAGGAATCATTTATTGACATTACAGCAACTGAATTGTGTAACGAAACTAAGGTGCCTGCATTCCGGTGTAAATATTTCAAATAGAGAAAGAAGGAGAGGAAAGAAGAAAGAGAGTTCCTATATACACAAAATATAAACACACAATATTTACATTATAAATATCGTTATAAATTGATGATGGCTGATGTAGCTACTCGCACCCATCCTGCATTCATCTTGTCACTCCGACCGCACACCTCTGTCTTGTTATACTAATATACTACCTACTCTGCCATATCCTTGTTCTCTACCACTTCTGGCTTTCTAATAGAGTACCACAGTTCCTTTCTTGGTAACCCATCACACGCATTTTCGAGGTCCACAAAGATAAAGTACAGCTCCCTCTGACCTTCCAAACCTTATTTCTCCATCAGCATTCTCCCAGCAAAAACAGCATCTTAAGTAATTTTCATGAAGTCATGAGGCCACACTGCTGGTCAGTCATTGTAAACCATCACTTCAACAACTGTCTCTGGTATCTTGTTATGGTATGGCTCAATGGCTTTATACCTTGATAGTTAAGTAAAGATCAGCCCAGCATACTCCTCCTCCAATCTTTGGACATCCTGTTGCTCTCCAATATTATATTGAAATAATCTTTCTTAATACTCAACTGCTAATTTCCCCAGACATCTTCATACAAAAACAGCATATCATCTGAACTGCCCCTCTAGCTTAGTGTGAGAAAGCAACTCTCTCTCACTGCTTAGCCAACTGATACAAGTAATCCTCTCCTTCTTTACTGTCTTACTGCCCGTAGAACTCATCAAAGACAGACTTACAGTATCTTAAGGTGATTTTGCATTTGTACTTGAATGTGCACACACCCTAACTCTGTATCAAGATGAGTGAACAACTACGCCTTGATCAATGATTGAAACACATTCCCAGTTCATGTGAAAGATCTAGCTAACATAAAAATGCGGGTAAGATTGAGAACCAAAATCAACCACGCCAGTACCTATTGCCAGTAAATGCGGAGCCGAAAACGTGACAAGCAGTGGTCTAGGCAGTCTTCCTAGATAATTGGACACTGTGTGTTTGGTATGTGCTGTTTATTTCGATGAGAGGAAGAAAGAAGGAAACTGAGGAGTGAAAAGGTACTACTTTATGAAGAAGCAGCAGGTCAGTGCGAAATGTGGTAGTTGAATTTTTTTTTTGTAGTTGCAAATTACCTTCCCTGCCTCTGCCCTCACTCACTTGCTAGCACGCCCTTGGTGCGTGCGTGCCCTTGCACGCACTCGGGTGTCAGTGTCATCAGTTATGTATACTCTGTGACTCCTCCTCCTCAGTTGGGTAGAGTGAAGTATACACCAAAACTTGTTTTGCAAAAGAGGTAGTTATGTCCCTGTCGATCACAAACATGTGAAGATAGAGGGAGAAATCAATATCCCCAGTTTTCATGATGGAAATTTGGACTTGTGTGTTTGTCAGAGAAGTAGTAGATACTTAGCTTTTGCATGTTTACGACTGGGACTGTGAACTGGCTCCTCCAACAGCCAGGGATGAGATGTCCATACAGGAGGTCCCCGTCTAATGCCACAGTTCCGTTCCCATGATGAGACAGAAACTGAATTTCGACAGACGTCGGAACACACTGTTTTAACTTAAACCAAACATATGTCCGACTCCGGTTGCACCTTTAAGTCTTTGTCAACGCCTCATGATGTCCACTTTAGTTTAGTTACCGTGTCGGGTGTCGTTGGCTGCACAGAATATAGATGGCATCCAAGAACAAAGCTCACCTTTTTAATAAGCTTGTCCAACCTCCTACTGTCCCCAGTGTTATGATACTGCTACCCTAGTGGACTATTCTAGAGAAGATGACTCGTGCCATCATAGTGCTGAAAAAGGTGTTGATAGGTGCCCCTTGTATTCCAAAAAACTTAAGTCTCCTTGGCAAATAGTAAGCTTTGTTTCTCAGTATAGTTTGCCGGATGACATTGGAAGCACTGGAGAAATCAGAACATGATCCTCACAGTGCATCTGGGTTTCTTCAGGTATGGGATAGCTCTGTGGAGAAGGGAGGATGATGATGTTGTCCACCTCGGTCAGGTGAATTGTCAGTGGTACCTTTTCTCTGACTGCCCTGCATTCCATGTTGATCCATGTTTTTTGTGGACCTCAGCACATGTTTTGGTATTCATATTTTTGGTAGTCAAGCATCAATGAAATTCCCCAAAAAACGCTATGTTTTGTTTTTAAAGAGGTAATAACAATTCTGGTCATATAGGGACCAACATCACCTGAAAACATCTCTCTTGATTGTTGTGATGAGCACAAGAAGTAAAATAAAAGCCATAAGATGCACCACGTTCGAGATATTGGCTACTGGTCTACACTCAAACTTTTCCACCTTGGCCACTCTTGTTGCAAAGTTTTCTTCAGAGACTATTTCTCCTCCTGAAACCATTAAACAGCGACATTCAAGACAGAGGCCCTTCAATTTACAGTATATCACAACATATTAGATTATATTTGTGTATCTCAAGGCTCAAGGTGCTCTCAAGGCTCCAAGATGGCGCATGGAAAGACCAAACTCTGCAGCACACCCATTCAACTGAAATTTTCAATGGCCTGCAAGAGATGTTTAATATGGAAACGACATGCTCTTTAGCCCTCTCTTGAGCTCTGGTCAGAACGTAGTGGTTGATTGTCACATCTGTAGCTTTTTACTGGGTGGGATTTTGCACTTTAGATCTTCTACATGCAACTGCGTTGACATCCATGTATGACAACAGTGTTGCGTCTTGTGTTACCTTCTATGTAGTTGTGTATACAGTTTTTTTTGGCCTCAGATTGTTTAAGTTCATCTGATTTACTCCGCCTTTTCCCTCCCTGCGGACATGAAACTACAATGTCCTCCACGATCACCTTAACCGTAATAACAAGTAACATGATCCACCTGCATTTTGGGAGATGTAGTTTTTGAGTCAATGCACATTTAAATGAGGGAGATTTATGTTGAAATGCATCGGGCTCCATTTTTCCTGTGGGCCTCGAGTTTGACACCAGTGGTATTTTGAAACAGTTGCTCAGGAGCTCGCAGGCCACATAAAATGATGCCGCGGGCCGCATTGGGCCCCCGGGCCTTGAGTTTGACACCTATGCTCTACGGTATCTGTCTGCGTGGCCAACTGATACAAAACCTCCTTTTCTTCTTTGCTGTCCAGCCTCCAAAAGATTAAAGCGAGACGCTTGTGCGCTGCTTTGTGGTCAAGTCTCTGTATTTTCTGAAAATATAATCAACCCTGTTCAAAACGGTTATTCATCACTATGTCAATGACACATGCAATTATATCAATTATACCTTGCTCATTTATTGAAATATCTCTCTTGCCTCATCAGGATACCTTGAAATGAGTCGCCGGCGGGCGGACTCCCTAGACTCCCAGGCCTCCCATGGGCCAAACGATGAGGTGGTACCATATAGTGATGATGAGACGGATGATGAACTCGATGCAAGCTCAGAGGAGGAGCCAGCGGTTGAAGCAGGAGGGACACAACCTCCAGCGGAAACTAAAGGCCCAGGTCAGTGCCTTTATAGCAGAATGAACTTGAGCATTTCTGAGGGAGTATTTATTTCACTGTGCATTGCCAGGGAATATATGACCACACTATTAATGCAAGAGCCACTCCTTTTGAAAATGTCATTTTGTCATGTTTAGAGGTTTCCTCAAACAGGTTAACAGTAATGTGCTGAAATTTCACAATTATTTGAATTTTTAGTGAGAACAGCGCTGCTACTGAAATTCGGTGTGAAGACGGGAGTAATAGCACACCATCTGGTTTCGATGTATTGTATTTTGGAAATATAAATTTCCAAAATTAAACGCTGCTGCTTGAGAGCTGATATCTCCAACACAGCACTGGAGCACGGTTAAAAACACACGGTTTAAGAATTTCAAGTGAACGCTTTAGGTGTCTGACGTGCACTTCCCAAGTCAATTCCTCCGAACAGAGCAAAAATCTTTTTCCCTTGAAAAGTTGGTTGCTCAAAACTGGGAAAGCACTTATAGCACTCTTTTCCCAGCGGAGTCGGTTGTTTCGATGTCACTCAAGTTTGTGTGACGCAAACTGTTTGTCATGAATTTCACTATGAAATTTTGGGTGAGTAAATATTTGAATTTTAATATTCAGGACTCAGTATTCAGAGACTAAAATGAGTAAGAACAGTACAAACTTGTATTAGCAGGAAGGGTTGAGAGTTAATTCAAAGTTTGGCTTGAGATGATTTCTTTCTTTCTTTTTTTAGAAATTGGCTGGAAGGTGAAAGCAAATGATCGAGCATATCATCATCTGCCAGAGTTTCAGAAAAAAGTATTTCTGTGCATCAAGAAAAGCAGATATTCGGTGGGTTTTACTTACAGTATGCAGAATGCACTTACAGTACATTCAGTCTTTTCATCAGCCTAATTCATAGAAGGTTTTTGGTGTGTAAAAGACATGTGAATAATATGAATTGCTTGGATGCTGGGAATGATTTTCAAAACATCCATCTAATATGTCAATGTAATCACAATCAGTTGAGATACCGTATTTTGCTTACCACAAAGCACACTGTATTGTCAGGCGCAGTCTCAATTACGGGGTCTATTTCTGTATTTCAACTATACATAAGCATTGCTGTATATTTATTCATTCCCACCAATAGGTAATGAATGAATTTCCAATTTGACCAAAATGTAAAAAACAGATCAGTCTGTCAGACCTGAGGGCTATGTCTTAAAGGTCTTTACTGTCAAGACTTGGAATTGTCCCTGCCCACCAGCACAACCTCTTGTTTGTTAAAATTGTTTTGTTTAAATGGAAAAGAAAATGACTGGTGGCTGTTCTGATCTAACGCTACTAACCAACATAACAAAAACTCAAATGTAGTGGTGATGCCATGGAAATTCTTAACCTTTTTTGTTCAGGGAAATGCCATCAAGACATACAAGTACAACGCCTTAACTTTCATCCCCCTGAACCTGTATGAGCAATTTAAAAGAGCTGCCAATCTCTACTTCCTGGCTCTGCTCATCTTACAGGTAAAGTTATGCACAATTTTGTATGTGATCAGTCATGTTGGTAAAGGTAGGTTCAACAGCAACTTGACTTGGTCCTGTCTCTAAAAGGTGTTTCACTCATTAAATATGATTGAATAATCATCAGTTATTAAAGCTCATTAAATAATCATCAGTTATGACTAGTAGAGTAGAGGAGAATCCAGGTATTAAAGTAATGAAAGGGTTTCTTGCAGGATAGCTGACATTGAGGCGTAAATGATTCAGAGTAGTGGAGGGTACTGAACTTCAAGTGTGAACAGAATCACTGTTTGCAAGAGGGCAATCATGAATTGTGATCATGGCACACATTTCAACTACCCTGGCCTCACTAGAGAAGTCCAGTCACAACAGAACAGAGGTCCTGCTCACCTGACAGCATATGAAAAAAATCCAAGGTCAAAAACAAGCAGGCACAGAATTAAGATCCAACTCTTGAATGAAAAGCTGAATCCAGAACCAAGGAGAGTCAAACAGTAACAGGGGACACAGGTGCACAGTTCAGGAAAAAAACGTCAGGCGACCAGGGCCAGTCAAAATGCCGCCCAGGTCGGTGACTTACAGATTCAAAAACTCCAAAGGAAGGCAAAGTCATGTGGAGAGACGGTCAAGTCAGTATCAGTGAGGCTCTCAGATTCACAGAGGGGGCAAACTACTTAGGATGATGAACCCACAACTCATGGACAAGGCAGCAGATCTGGAATACAGCGCTTGATAAGATGGAATAGGAAACAGGTGTGCAAACACAAGTTAGTCGGTAAAACAAACAAGATCCAGAAGTGTCCTGAAAGGGCATGGGCGTGGTCCCGAATCTGCGGGCATACAAACGGTTCAACTAAACCACACAAGGGTGAAGACTTTCGGCAGAAGTCCTGACCGTCTACCTGTTGAATGGAAAGACTGCTCAAGTATCAATTTGTCTTTCCATCTCCATATACCTGGAATGCAAAGATAGCATTGTAGCTGAGGTGTATGACAACAGTTTTCAACACCTCAGACCAAGTATATGCTGCCTGACTTATGAATGATTGCACAGCTGTATATGGCAGTTTTGAATTGGACTTGCACCATTTACAGTAACTAATAGGTCAAAACAGTGCAGTTGATGAAGCACCACATGGCAAAACACATTTTTCCAGGAGTTACTGTTATTCGCTCAGATATAATAGACTAAAAATTTGTGTTTAATCATCAGGTCATCCCGGAAATCGCCACTCTGCCCTGGTACACTACATTAATTCCACTTGTGGTGGTGCTGGGCGTTACAGCAATCAAAGATCTGGTGGACGATCTGGTAAGTGTGTGCATTTGTGCGTAAGTGTGTGTCATGTTCAGGCACATGTATGCTGCAGGCACAGTTGTATCAAATTGATGTGTTATTGTTATTCATGACATGAAGTCATCCAATGGAGAGACTTTTCTTTAAAGCCCTTAAATTCAAGGAGGAATATTTCATCCAGAACACTGAACAGACAAGCCACTTTATTGCTCATTGTTTGGGTCATGTGCCCCTGGTCTGGAAAAATCAGACCATAGGCAAAATATTCATTTTGTCTCTTGCAAGAGAAGAGCAGACAAAGAGCGTGAAAGGTGTCTGTCGAACTCCCGTCGGCATGCTCACCCTTGCATAGCTTTTTTTATTAGGACAGCAAGCAGGTGGCCAGACACTTTTCAGAAAAAACATCTCTCACACTGGTTGCTTCTCACAAGGTGCACTCAAGGCAGGGTAGTTGGCACAGAGCATGAGAAACTCATCGTATAATTGGCTTGGAAAGCACAGGAGTTGACTTGGAAACTGCAGGGTTCAGTCCACCTGCAAGTTTGTAAAGTTGTGGTTTATATTGTGTTAGGACTGCAGGTAACTTCAAAGTTGCACATCCTCACCTTTGGGAACTTCAGAGGTACTCCTCAGCAAAGTACCTCAACCTCAACATTTGGTCCTTAGTCGCTGCGTTTGGCCGCCCTTCGCTCTTGCTTTTTGTTCACAGCATAGCTTGCAGCATGCATGTGCCCACACTCTGCGATTGGTTGAAAACGGTTGAATTTTATGTTAATGTACAAGAGTGCAAATATTGATGCTTGTGCTGTATATAGTATGAGATTTAGGTTTTGGTGTAAGATAAAGAGTGAAAAGTCTGATTGTTTTGTTGTTTACATTTGAGCAAAAAGTCATTAAGGTAAGAGTTACAGAAAATTACGGTGAAAATCAAAATGTGAAGTCTTTTTAGGCACGCCATAGGATGGACAAAGAGATCAACAACAGGCGTTGTGATGTCCTGATGGATGGCAGGTGTGTCTCACATTTTATTTTATTCTTTATTTTAATTGTCCAAAGCAGAAAAAATACTCAATGAAATACCAAAACAATTTTACAATGAACACTTTGTCAAAAGTGTTGCTGTAGTTTATGATGTAGATATCTAATAATGATATCTAATAACTCAAACTTTTCTTTCAATCTGGAATGTGTATTATGATATGATAAATGTTTCTGTTAGAGTGCACGGTCTAGTTTGTAAGACATGATTTTCACAAGAAAAAGTGATTGTTGCTCTGTCCCTCAGGTTTCAGGAGGCTAAGTGGATGGACATCCAAGTTGGTGATGTTGTTCGATTGAAGAAAAACGATTTTGTGCCGGTAAGTTCACAATGTGGCTGTGAGAAGGTCAATCCCTAGACAAGATGTTGTGCTCAGGGTAGGACAGGTAGGAGATTTAAAGGTGGTGCCAAGGACAGTCTAGCCAGCCTGTGAGAGTCTCAGTTAATTATGTGGGATGACCACAAAAATTATAAATAGGAAGCAAGTGAAAGCAAAACCATGCATTACATCATGGGTGCACATATCTTTTTGACTTAAGAACAAATTTTGAAAAGGCTAAGTCAAATAGATGCACCAACACAAAAAATGTATAGATATGAGTGTTTATTTTTTTATATGTTTAGATATAGTACTACACTGAGTATGTAATATTACAGATTTTATATATTGTCTGTATATATAATACATACGGGAATCGGGAATCTTAGTTGGCATTACAACAATTCACATTGAGTAGCAAAAGTAAGGTGTTGAGTTCCGGTACAATTTAGAAGGGCATTTAAAGAGAGCAGCAGAATGCAACTATTTTGATGATGTTGTTAGTTGCCAGCTGTTGCCTCAGTTCATCGACCAGGGATCTGGCATTGCTGAGAAAGATGCTGGGGAGCGGTGGATTAGAGGGCTGCCTATGTAATCTAGATAGTGCTAGCATGGCCACTGTAGCCTCGGGCCTCAGTAGCCTCGTGCCTCAGTAGCCTCGTGCCTCAGTAGCCTAGAGGGGCAGCATCTACAGCCTCGCTCTTGCTTCCTCTCCATTCGCCGTCTCAGTCGTCTGCCTGTAGGGATGATGATCCATGGGGAGCCAGGACTTCTTGCTCTCTGTGCCAGTATGTTGTGGGAGCAGAGAAACTCAGTGGAAATATTTGTCTTGTTGCGGAACATGTGTATGATATACTGTGTGTATATGTATATGATAAATGATATACAATATACAATCTACAGTATATATATCGTGTAGTATTTGTTTTTAACAGTTTAAAAAGTAAAGTGATGATTACAAATTAATTTTTGGATCCTAAGTTTGCTCTCGATTATTGTTTTGTATGTCTTGTCTTGTTTAGGCCGATATCTTGATGTTGTCAAGTTCCAATCCAAACAGCTTGTGTTACGTAGAAACAGCAGAACTTGATGGGTAAGACATTTTCTTCAAATGAATCTGTGGTTTACATAAAATGGTACACGAGGATTTGGTTTTGAGAATTGTTGTTAAGGCAGAAATATAGAAATCATTGTAAGCATTGTTACTGATTTTAAACTCTGTCCTGTTTTAGTCGCTCATGGTGTTGATATTGTATGTGGTAAACAACTCTTGATTTTTGTGACATGAAATGTTCACAGCAACCATATTCATAGCTTATTCATTCACCTCTGCCTGTGTGTGTCAGCCGGGAGTTAAAACTAAATCTGCTTCCTTTTTCACAAAAAAAAACATGATATTCTTTTTTTCAGTCAATTATGTAGCACATAATGTTCACAATTTTTTTCATTTTTGACAGTGAAACAAATTTAAAGTTTAAGATGGGTCTGAGAGTGACTGATGAGCACCTTCAGGAGGAACATCAGCTGGCTAGATTTGATGGTAAAATCATGCAAAATTAAAACGTCTAATGTGGTGTCATCAGATTAATGACACATGGTAGCAAACTTGTTCTTGTTCTTGTTTTGATATACGTCTATGTCCTCCAGCTCTCATTGAGTGTGAAGAACCCAACAACCGCCTGGATAAATTCACAGGGACAATGTCTTGGAACGGTCAACGCTATCCACTGGATTTGGACAATGCACTGCTCAGAGGATGCAAGATCCGCAATACAGATCATTGCCATGGGCTTGTGATCTTTGCAGGTGTGAACCCGAACATGACATGAAGGGTCTAGAACATTAAATTCATCGACAATGTAATTACTTGAAATAGGACATGTTAAAATCTAAAATTACATAGAAAAAGATTAGAAAAGACAAGACAATAGTCGGCTTCCTGCCGACGTCAATCACGTTCCCGTCCTGGCATTGATCTGGAGATGGTTGTGACCACATGATTTGACAAAGTCAGTGATGTCTTGCCTACCCTCCAGATTGGTTCCTTCTTGACTTTGTATCCAGTAATGGCGATATTATCTGAACACTTCTGGGAGTGGCAGCTGTCTGAATTGTTAGTTCTGTTTAAGAATAGGTGATACAATCCCTTGATTAATTTGCTACCTTAGATGTTAGTGGGTAGTACCAGCAGGGTTGGAACTGCGGCACGTGGGGCGGGGCTGAGAACTGGGAGTAGCCAGTGAGGGGAAGAGTTCCGTGGCTGGAGGGGCAACGGCTTCACTTGGGTCATCAGGAGGACACAGGCCTTCATCGGTTTTTCGATGACTAGTCCCCAACACCTTGAGTCGGCAACATCTGGCGTTCCAGAAGTGCCCCCCTCTGTCCTTGGCGCCCCTGTGTCCTCTGTTGTGGTGATGAGTCTGGCAGAAAGTGCTATTTTGGGGCCCAGAAGGTGTCTTTCCTCTTCATCTCGAGCCACCAACTGGCCCGTTCAGCTGCACTTGAGAGAGATTTGATGGCTTGGCGTTGGGTCTGGCCCCAAACTTCCATGTCATTAAGAGGCCTAGTTGTTGACCTGCCCACGAAGCCTCTGCAGCCAATTTCTACACGGAGAACTTTGCTCTTCCAGCCACGTTGTTCAGAGTCAACTGCCAGCTTGGCATACTCAAGGCTCTTGTGTTCGTAGTCCTCCTCCATTGCATCCTCCCAAGGCACAGTGAGTTCTATACTGTAGACGGTGCAAAGTGATGTGGACCAGAGCACAAGATCTGGTCTGAGATTGGTAGTGGCGATTTAGGCAGGGAAGCAAAGCCTTTGGTTCAGATCTGCCACCAACCTCCAGTCTCGTGTCCCAGCTGGCTAAAGTCTGTTCTTGCGCTGACCTTGGTTATCATTTCTCTCTCAAAAACGTTCTCACTGATGTAGAAATCAATGCCAGAGGTAGGGCATTGATGATTGAACGCCTGGTCTCCAGAGCAGCTGCCTAGCACTTCCTGGTTGTGCCGCCAGGTGTAATGGCCTTGCGTCAGGTTCGTCTTGCAGCCAACCGGAATATGCTTCAGGTTTGCTGGAGATGAACAGAGGAGGCACGTTGGGTCTTCTCCGTACCACTGGTTGAAGTTTCTGCATCAGCAGGAGTGTTAATCCGTGGGAGAGAAATGAGAACCAAGGCCAGTGAAAGAATAGACTACGGTCAGCTGGGAGGGACACAAGACTGGAGGTTGGTGGCAGATCTGAACCTGCCATAATTGAGGTACAAACGTCTGACCAATTCTTGTACTCTGGTCCACATCACTTCGCACCCTCTACACCATAGAACATGCTGTACCTTGGGAGTATCAGTGGAGGAGGCTGACGAATGTAAGAGTCCTAAGTATGCCGAGCTGATAGCTAACACTTAACAATGTGGCTGGAAGACCAAAGTTCACCTAGTTGAAGTTGGCCGCAGAGGTTTCGTGGGCATGTTATCAAGGCTTTGCATCCCTGCTGAGACTAGATCTCATGCCCTGGTCCACATCACTTCATGATGACGTATGTCAACGTCTGACATCTATAGGGAGAAGAGGAAGGGAGAAAGGGCTGTCCTCTCAGGAGTCCTTTTATCATAGTCCATCACATCGGAGACGTACAGAGGTTTTGAAGCCTCACAAACTGTTGTCTGGTTGTTCAGGTGTTCGATGGTTCAACCACATAGTGGTCTGTTAGCATCAGTTCCCTACATCCTCAACTGAGATGGCTAGAATATTTTCCAGCTGCTAGAGAGGAACATGACATTCACTTTACATCCTTCAAGTGAGACAGGAAGCTAAGTTTTTCTATGAAATTGTTGAAGTATCAAGTTAAATCCCTTTTATTATAGGAGCTGATACAAAAATTATGAGGAATGGGGGAAAGACCCGGTTCAAAAGGACCAAAATTGATGAAATGATGAACTACATGGTGTACACGGTAAGTCTACAACACAACTTCTCACTTTCAGTTTTATCACCCATGCACCTGCAGTAGTCTCAGAAACCTTTATATTCTGCCTGTAGATTTTTTTCCTGTTGATCCTGGTTGCTGCTGGTCTGGCTATTGGTCATTCCTTCTGGTATGAGGAGATTGGCTCTAAGGCCTGGTATCTGTACGATGGTAAAGACCAGGATGCATCATACCGGGGCTTTCTCAGTTTCTGGGGGTATATCATTGTTCTCAACACCATGGTGCCCATCTCACTGTATGTCAGGTGAGCAATAAAAGTCAATACATTTTTCCAAATTTTATGTGACTTTTGAATCCACGCGGGAAACGGTTTTGCAACTGTGCCATTTGCACCCACGTTGGGGTATTTAAGTTGCACCAGGTGGCATCCAGATGGGCAAACTGCAGTGTCACATTTTGTGCTTGTGGGTCAAGCATCATATCCTCTCTGCGCATGCATATCTCTTCAGGAGTGGGACAGCTCACACTGGAGCCTGATATTGTTTGCATTTAGATTATAATGTGAGCACACTATTTGGTTCTTCATTAAAAATCAGAATTAACTATCAAGAGCTGCAGTGTTTAGATAGATTTAAATTTTATCACAACGCATGATCCTCAAGTAATTGATAGTCAGTCTGCAGTGGTAACCCCCTTAAGTATTGTATTTCCAAAATCTTGACATCCCTGGCTGCTAATGTGATTGATTTCATGTGTCTCACCATAATTGTGCCATGCCTTTTTTTTTTTTTTTTTTTTTTTTTAATTTTGAAACCATCACTTGTGTACCTAGCGTGGAGGTTATTCGTCTTGGTCAGAGTAAATTCATCAATTGGGACCTTCAGATGTACTTTCCAGACAAAGACACGCCTGCTAAGGTTGGTAAATACAAAAAGAAGTGAAGAACCTTTGCTCTTTGATTTATTGATCAACAAAATCAACACACTGTTTGCCCTCAGGCTCGGACCACCACTCTGAATGAGCAACTGGGTCAGATTCAGTACATCTTCTCAGACAAGACGGGAACACTCACACAGAACATCATGCAATTCAAAAAATGCACTATCTCTGGAATAAGCTATGGTATGAAAATGAATAAGAAAAAATATTGATAACATTACTGATCAAACCTCAAATTACACATGCACACCTTTACCAATGTAAACATTATGCCTGTTTGTCTTTGTCTGAACAGGTAACCCAACCACTGCCGAAGGTGTAGCGTTGGACCGTGGACGGGTAAAAAAAAAAATGAAAATACAAAAAATATGAATGAAAAATGACACCAAAAAGGCACCAGAAAATGGTCTTTTACCTATTCCTCTCTAAAGCAATATATCTGTGCTCTAGAATATCGGATATACCCCATGATCAGATAGATTCCTTAAAAAATGCACTGGTGGTAGGCCCGGCTGATTGTTTATCGGCCATCTTGGATTCAAATTGAATTTACTTACTGTTACACCGATTGACCATTGAATTGACCTCAATGGACCATAGCAGCAGAGAGCACTCTACAGTGCTAGATGATATGCAGTTCAACTGGGGAGACCCAAGCATTACAGACAAATATAGTTTTGAGTAGTACTGTAGTGGCCACTATGCACCATAGGGTGAAAAGTGAATGAAGTGGTACTCAACATGCAAAATTATCATTTGGTTAGAATAGAAATATGCATTGCAAGTCAAACAAACGAGATTTATGGTGATTACCTGTACAAGAATGTCTAATCATTTCTTCTTTCCATTTCTTTTACAAGACATGTTGGTTTATAATATGTTTTACTTTTTTTGGGGTGAGACAGCCCGTGGACTTCAGTTGGAACCAACTTGCTGACAGGAAATTCCAGTTCATGGATCATTACCTTGTTGCTGTTGTGCGCTCCAAGAAAGATAAAAGTGCTATGGAATTTTTCAAATTGCTGTCACTTTGTCACACCGTAATGGTGGAGCACAAAGATGGTAAGTCAATGAGAAATTAACCTGTTGTGTATATCTGTCTGTTACCTCCCATGACCATTGGGATTATGAGATTCAATCTATTTTTGACAGTCATCAATTGTGTACCATCTCTTTTTTGCACTTATCAGTAGTCAAAGAACCCATATGCTCTTACTCTGTATTATCATAGTATTCATAGCACGTGGTGAAGGTCCTTTCAAGAACATAAAACTATCTTGAAAGGATGTTAGTACAGTGGTAGGCCCACCACCACCACCACCAGGAGGGACCAAAGGGGTCGATGCATTGTGGTCTGGGCAGCGGTAAAGAGGAGGAGCCTCAGTGATCTAATCCCCGGACAAATCAGATGGCTTTTGGCACATGGAATGTCACCTCGCTGGGGGGGAAGGTGCCCACGCTGGTGTGGGAGGTGGAGCGTTTCCAAAAGTCAGGCTTACCTATCTGTACAGCCAGGGCTCTAGATCCCAATTCTTTGAGAGAGGCTTGACTCTCTTTCACTCTGGAGTTGCTCGTTGGGGGAGAGGCGGCAAGCTGGCATGGAATACTTATAGCCCCCCCAGCTCAGCCCTAACATGTTGGAGTTTTCCCTGGTGAATGAGAGGGTTGCGTCGCCGCGCCTGGGCAGGTTGTTTCGGCATATGGGCCAAACAGCAGTGCAGAGTACTTAGCCTTCCTGGATGTTCTGTGTTGAGTACTAGATCATACCCCATTTGGGGACTTCTACAGGGGGACTTCAACGCCCATGTGGGCAATGACTGTGTCTGGAGGGATGATTGATTTGTAATGGCATCATCTGATTTCGGGCCGCTTGTCTCGGACACTCATGTGAAGAGAGGGGCTGAGCAAGTCAGACCTGTTCCCAGTACATGTTGGCTTCCAGCAGGGCTGCCTTTTGTCACCGGTCTTGCCCATTCATGTGGACAGGATTTCTGGGGGCAGGACTGGGACAGGTTTTGAGACTGCAGGATCTCATCGCCGCTTTTTGTAGATGATGTTGTCTTGTTGGCGCCCTCAGACCAGGACCTCCAGCAAAAATGCGAGTGTGAGATGGCTGGAATGGGAATCAGCAAAGATGCATTGATGGATCGGTGCAGCGGTGTCAGTGATGTGGTCGATGTACCAGTCGTGGTGAAGAGGGAGTTGAGCCAGAAGGCAAAGCTCTCTATGTACTCTCGCATGTTTAATGTTAACTCTCACCTGTGGTCATGAACTTTGGGTAATGATCGAATGGACAAGATCTCGGATACAAGCGGTTGAAATTAGTTTCCTTCGCAGGGTAGCAGGACGCACCCTATGAGATGGGGTGAGAAGTTCTGTCCCCTGGGAGGAGCTCAAAGTAGAGCCGCTGCTCCTCCCCATACAGAGGCGCCAGTTGAGGTGCCTCTTTTCCGGATGCCTCCTTGACGCCTTCTTAGGGAGGTGTTCTGGGCATGTCCTCTTGGGAAGAGACCCCGGGGAAGACCCAGGACACGCTGGAGGGACTATGTCTCCCAGCTGGCCTTGGAACGCCTTGGGATCCCCCCAGAGGAGCTGGAAGAGGTGTCTGGGGAGAGGGAAGTCTGGGCTTCCTTCCTGAGACGGCTGCCCCTGCAACCCGGCCCCACATACGCGTTGGAAAATGGATGGATGGATGGATAATGTAGAATTTTCATTTTTATCTTTACCTAGATGAGTTGGTGTACCAGGCAGCATCCCCAGATGAAGGAGCTCTAGTTACAGCAGCAAGGAACTTTGGCTTCGTATTCCTGTCTCGCACTCAAGACACCATCACCATTAAAGAGCAGGGGCAGGAGATGACTTATGAAATGCTTGCATTGCTTGACTTCAACTCTGACCGCAAGCGCATGTCAATCATATGTACGACATCTCTCTTTGATTAACACAGCACAATGCAGGCACAAAACTGCCTTCTAATGTGAAAACATTTGTCTTGTAGTGAGATTTCCTGATGGTCGAATCCGCCTCTACTGTAAAGGGGCAGACACAGTCATTTATGAGCGTCTTTCTCCAACCTCAAAACACAACGATACTACCCAGTCTGCTCTAGATGTGAGTACATTTGAATCCAGAAGTGTATGGATATACTCAATCTGTGGTTGTGATGTTATTGATTGATATATTTTGACAAACAGTTGCATATACATCTTACCCCAAGTCCAATTTATTAGTGTTGTGGACAGGACCCATTATACCAGTCTTTTTCTCTGATTGTAGGTCTTTGCAAATGAGACCCTGCGGACGTTGTGCTTGTGTTACAAAGACATCAGTTCAGAGGAATACCGTGCCTGGGATGAAAGACACAAGGAAGCTCAGGTCACATTGGTAGACAGAGAGGCTGCCCTTGACCAGGTCTATGAGCAAATTGAGAACAACCTGATGGTGGGTGAAAAGATGACTGCAGTATTTTAATTTTTTTCGGCTGCTCCCTTCAAAGGTCATCTCAGCGCATCGTCATTCTCCACCCACTTCTGTCCTACGAATCATAAACTGTAACACCATTTACCCTGTCTTCCTGCGCTACATCTGTGAACTATGACTGCAGTCTGCCTCTTCTCCTCCTACTTGGCAGCTTCATCTCCAATATTCCCAGTCCAATATATTCACTATTCCTTCTCTCCACGCGACCAAACCATCTAACAATTGAGTCCATGACCTTTTCTATCTACGACCAGTGATGACCGACCTCAAACATTCATGTCCTGCTCCTGATCGGTGTGCTGTGCATCCACTTAGGATTTTTGTACCCCTCTCTGTCTCTGTCTTTCTCCCTCCCTCCTTCAACCCAACTGGTCAAGGGAGTTGGCCGCCCACTGACTTAAGGGTTTCTTCCTTTAAAAGGGAGTTTTTCTTTCCCCCTGTTGCTAATGGGGATATGTTGGGTCTCTGTGTGATTATCTTATGGAATTTCAAGCTTCCCGCTCCATCCTGGAAAGCGCCATGAGATGACCTCTGTTCTGATTTGACGCTATACAAATAAACTTTAATTATCTTGAAGACTTTCCACCTTTGCCGCTGATGTTATCCATTCGAATCCTGTCCAACCTGTTAACTGCACATGAAAGCTTGAAAAAACACCAAATTGCCAAATCAATATGAACAAAATCTTGTGATGGGTTCTGGGTCATCTGTGATTACTGCACTGTCTAGCTGATAGGGGCTACTGCCATTGAGGACAAGTTGCAGGATGGTGTTCCTGAAACCATTGCCAAACTGGCCAAGGCTGGAATTAAGATCTGGGTCCTAACTGGTGATAAGAAGGGTATGTTGACGTTACTTAAAACCTGAAATAGTACAATATATGTTGACGTGAAATGCAAAATGCAAGATATTGAATATCCAGGCCATTGGAATCATGCCAAGCAATTCCTCCCTGTGCAATCTCTTACAGAAACGGCAGAGAATATTGGTTATTCTTGTTCTTTGCTAACAGACGACATGCAAATTCACTATGGAGAAGATGTTAAGTAAGTTGGTTGTGTGTGTCCGTTTCTGTCTTTTCTGTGAGGTATGCTTTATCAATTTCTGCATTCATGTATTTCACCCCCCGCCATCCCAAAGTGAGTGAGTTTTGCCGAAGATGAAACCAATCTCTTGAGAATTTTTCTCAGAAATTTGTGTCTTTTCCCATCTGAAATGCCAACATTGTTGTGCTTTTTACTGTTTTTACTTTTTACATAATTAGTGAGAAACTGAGCGCTCGTCAGACCACCAGGAGGCATCAGCCTCAAATGAATCATGGACATAAAAAGAGACTTGCTGAGCCATTCTTCACTCATCCTGGCAAAAATGCTCTCATCATTACAGGTGGTTGGCTGGTAAGTCTATGTTCATGAAACACTGGCATTTGTCTGTGCAACCCGAGTTCTTCATTGATGGTACTTTCCATCTTTCCCTGTCTAAGAATGAGATTCTTTACGAAAAAAAGAAGAAACGTAGACGTCTTCGTCTCCGCCGTATTGGACATAGATCGCAGCCGAGCGTTCCTCAAGTTGGACAGCCATTGAATGACTGGGAGAAAGAGATGAGACAGGTGAATGTACTGTATATCAAAAACACATTTTGGCCCATAACTTGTAACTCTTGACATAAACACATTTTGTTCCAATGTGTTTGCAGCCATTACATCCCATCATCTCTAATTTTTGTTGAACATTCAAATGTAGTAGGCAAATGTTTGAATTAGCTGAGTGTAGACAAGATTATATCAACATACATCGACATACCATCAAACCACCAGCAGTTTCTTTACACCACCAGCAGTCCGTAATTATGTCTAGCCATTTATGGTGAGGAACTTCCCCTTTTGACTGCTTCCTCTAAGGTTTCTTCATTTCTAAAGGTTTTTGCATTTCATCGTCCTGTAAAAGAGCTTGTTACCTGAACCTGGAACTGTGTGTCGTTTTGCAGTGCCCCTTGTAAAATAGTTTGAGTGTGGGCTATAGGAATTTAAGTTACTGATCGACTGAATGTGGGACGGGTCTGTATGTCATAAATTTGACACACTTAATATGAATGGAGTATCAGACAATTCTGTGGAACACTTTTGTTCAACACTTCATACAAAAATGGAGAGAAACTAAGTACTGTAACTATAGCATACTATAGCTACTATAGCTACAGTATCATAAGTCAGAAATAGGTAAACTAGACGCAAATGTGACAAAAAAGTTTCCAGAAGGGGTGACAAATGAGATCCTCGGGGGAGTGACAGGGAGTGAGTAACAATAAAAGCATCGGCACATCCAGTTCGCCACAAAGTTGAGAAGGGAGCAAGTGCACAACTTGAGGCATCATGTTTCATCGATGTTTCCTGATGGGGAAAGCTAACATCTTAATGTACTGATTTGCAGGTGGATTTTGTGGACATGGCTTGTGAGTGTGAGGCAGTGATATGCTGCCGCGTCACTCCGAAGCAGAAGGCCAACGTGGTCAGTTTGGTGAAGAAGTACAAGAGAGCCGTGACTCTCTCAATCGGAGATGGAGCAAATGATGTCAACATGATCAAGAGTAAGAATCAGAATATATTCTTTGGAGCAAATGTAATGTCTCTGCACTTCATCAGACAAAGGATCAGTTCATCCATTAAATGATTTATGATGCAATTGTCAAGAAGATGAATAAAACGATCATGATAAAAAAAATCTTAATGATAGGTTGAGTACAGGAGGTGTCATAAAACTGAAAAGTACAATTTCAGCGTAACGGAGGCAGTTTGTATTTGCATCGCCACTTGATTTTTTTCATAACCCCCAGCCTACCTCTCTCCCTCTAAATGTAATATTAATGATAAAATTTATATAAGAATTATGACACTGAATTGCAGTGTGAGACTGATTTTTTAGGCATTGTTAGCTGGAAAATAAACTTGCGTAATTAATTGTATCGGAAATTTCCTGCATATATGCTTCTTATATTGCCCAGTGTGCACAAAATAATCATTCTTCTGTCTTTTAAAAAGACACCTGCTTTGTTATGATTACTTACTATGGGACATTGGACCAATTTGAGAATTATCACCATTTCTGGGTTACTGGCTATGTACCAGTAGCTGTTTCTACAGTACTTACTACAGTAACTTGAAAAGAAGAATGATAAACTGTCAAAACTGATGATGTAATCCTCTCATGTCCCTCTGTCCCTACTTCTGCAGCTGCGGATATTGGCGTTGGCATCAGTGGTCAGGAGGGGATGCAAGCTGTGATGTCCAGTGATTATGCCTTTGCGCAGTTTTGCTATTTACAGCGTCTCTTGCTTGTTCATGGACGGTGGTCTTACATCAGAATGTGCAAGTTCCTCCGTTACTTTTTCTACAAGAATTTCGCCTTCACCCTCGTGCATTTCTGGTACTCCTTCTTCAGTGGATACTCCTCACAGGTTGGTGACCTAAACTAAATGTGAGAGGACCCAGGTGGAACATTTTACATGGATGTGAGATGGTGATCAGAGGTCACATATTCACTTATTGCTGATTAGTATTGGCAATGTTTATATTTATATTGTGTCATGAGGTCATTTCAGGGCTTAAAATGTGTGCAAGGTTGACAAGCAACAATCTCCAACCTACCCAACCTTTAGTGTACTATGAATTGGATGGTATAAGATAGTACAGACTGTATAGCCTAATTTTCTTAAATTTCAGAGTTTGTCCAGGGCAGAGGACTCTCTGATTAGTCATCTGTCATAAAAAGATACTTCAGAACACCTGAACTAAATTTACAAAAAAGAACTAAAATCTCTGCTCACACTCATCCCTTAATACATGCTCACCATTTCTTATCTAGGTAGGATACGAGGACTGGTTCATCACTCTCTACAATCTCTGCTACAGCAGTTTACCTGTTCTACTCGTTGGACTCCTTGACCAGGTACAACATAAGTCCAGCAGCACTATACAAGGAATTAAGCAACAAATATTAAGAAGTAATGATCCATGGAGCACATAGAAGCCTCGAAACTCCATACACACAGTCTCAACTATTGATTTTGGTACTTCCCATAATACCATGCACTCCAGTTGAGCTATACAGTACAGCTTAACTTCAGATTCACCATGCAATATGTTGCTGTGCATACATGCTAAGAACAAAATACTAATTACACGTGGGTGTGGGTGTGGGTGTGCAAATATATGAAGAGTTCTTTTGTTAAAACAGATATCTGTTTTTTCAAATTTTCAAATTAAATTTTTTATTGTGAACTAATGGTAATTCTTTTGACAGCTATGTTTATTTGTTTGAACAAAGGAAGAATGACAGAAAAAAAAGCAGTAAAAATCTACCGGTAATCTCAAAATCAAATTTAGCCGGTCAAATGGGTTTTTGCATTCAAGTAGCTATTCTAGCCGATATCTCCAGCATTCATTTTTGAGTGTTTTGCAAATTCAGTTAAACATGAATTAACTGGTTTCACATTAAACCAGAGCCATATGATAGATATTTGCGTATTCAATGGCAAAAATAAAAGTAATTCCTCTTAAAACAAGTATGTGAGGTGCAAAAGAGTTTTAATAAAATGTTAACATTGAAACATCACAGAACAGGAAACAACACATTGCAGTAACTACAATCTACATTACTATGTGTAAAGCATTCTTCATTCTCCATATATACATTCACCAATATTCTACATTAAGTAAAGGGACTGAAATGGCCACGAAACCAAAAATGTCTTTTTCAACTTAAACTCAAAACATTACAAATATTCCTGTGATATAAAAAAAATTGCACAAGGTATTAGAGATGTCCGATAATATTGGCCCACCGATATTAGCATAAAAATGTAATATCGGCATCAGATTTTTTTGCCTTAAAACCGATAAAATAAAAACCGATAAAAATGCAATAATGCTTGCGTCACACTGAAATAGTGCCTAGGCGCTCCTGAAGCGTTTACCGGCGCACATATCGGTATCGGCTGTTATCGGTATCTGTAAATTGAGAGTTGGACAATATCGGCATATCGGATTTCGGCAAAAAAGCCAATATCGGACATCCCTACAAGGTATTATTAACTAGATAAAGAGGTACTAACTATTTAAAAAGAGGTTACTATTTTGACACTGACAGCACAAATAGATAAATGAGTAAACAAACACTGTAGATTTGACATACAACATATCAGTGTCAAACGTGTTACATCTAACCTCTACATCCCCATTTTTCCACAGGATGTAAATGACAAGCTGAGTCTGAAATTCCCCAAACTTTACCTGCCCGGTCAGCAGGGATCGCTGTTCAACTTCAAGAACTTCTTCATCAGTCTGTTTCATGGAATATTTACGTCGCTCATCATCTTCTTCATCCCATATGGAGCATTTCTGCAGACAATGGGTCAGGATGGCGAAGCGCCCTCTGACTACCAGTCGTTTGCTGTGGTTACTGCCTCCTCGCTCATTTTTATAGTCAACCTGCAGGTCAGTCATCGCCTCTAAAAAGGTTCTCTGTACATCATGTGGAAATGAGTAATGTCTTAACAACCTTAATGCAGTGAGGTCTGCTCCAATTACCAATCTCTAGTCTCTGGACTGTCTTTTTAAATTCCTATTACTTTCTCCAAAACTCCTCTTTCATTTTTCCCACCCAGTCATTCTTTCCATCTACACCACAGTAGAACAGTTTGCATCCCCCTCCAATGCTCCTGGCCTTGCTACCTTTTCACCTCGTCTCCTTGATGCATTACATATCCACATTCCCTCTCCGTCTATCAGCTAGCTCTCTCCCTCTACCAGTCATTGCCCCTACATTTCATGCCCATACTCATACTGCCATACTCCCACTCCCATTTACTTGTCTTGGGACCGGCAAAGGGCTATGATACACTTGGAAGTTAACTTCTTGTGGCTGGTTTGTGCTTTATTTTTATCATCATAGTAATTTGTATCAAAGATGCAAGAGAAATAGTGTGTCAAAATCTTAACATTTCGCTCAGTGTTTGGAGAGAATCGCATCGCAACTGCAAACTCCAGTATGTTTTAGTGAAAACAAAAAACTAAAGACACAGTCGGTAAACATACTGATGTACTGTATATTGCCTTTAATTGCAACTTACAGTAATCAATCGTGGATAGAATCAGTTGTGCCATTATTTTTGTGCTTCCCTCCTGTTTGCCAGATCTCTTTGGACACCTCTTACTGGACATTTGTGAACTGCTTTGCAGTTTTAGGCAGCATCGCCATTTACTTTGGAATCATGTTCGACATCCAAAGTGCAGGAATCCATGTCATCTTTCCCTCAATTTTCACCTTCACAGGCCAGTTCTGTTCCACTTCTATGACACCCACATTTGTTGTTCTTTCCCGATAGAATCTCACCTTTTTCTTAACTTTTTAAAAACGTTTGTAGGTGCGGCATCAAATGCTCTACGCCAGCCTTACCTGTGGTTGACCATCGTCCTCACTGTTGGCATCAGCCTTCTGCCTGTTATCTGCATTCAGTTTCTTCATAAAACCATCTGGCCCTCTGAAGGAGACAAGGTAAACTTTGCAAAAACTCAAAGAGCCAACTTGGCAAATGGGTCAAGTGGATTTGATACACTTGATGAATCCCTGTGGAAAATTACATCTTGGAAATATTGATGTAAATAATATTGACTGAAACAAGAACATCTGCATAAAAGATGAATCTGATTTTGACATAAATAACTTATTATTGATATTATTAATGCTGTTATTGTGAATGCTTCATGATGAAATTGCTGCTGTAGTTGTTTTCATTTATATTGACATTTAATAATGCATTAATCCTGTACAGAAAGATAATAACGCTGATAAATCCATTGATTAGAACCATTGATTCAAACAGAGGGCAGTCCGTGAGGCACAATTTTAAATGCAATATCACATACAGCAGCTGTCCAATACACTTTGTAATGCGATATCACATACAGCAGCTGTCCAATACACTTTGTAATGCGATTTGTTCAAAGTACTATCAAAAAACACAACATATTTCTGGTGGTAATATTTAAGGGGGCATTTTTGTTATCATGATCTGAACCCAGGTCCAGAAAAACAGGAAAAAGTATGAATTGGAATTGGAACAGGAGGAGAAGAGGCAGAAACCTACACCATTTGAACGTGGCCGTAGATCCCGTCGCTCTGCCTATGCCTTTTCTCATTCCCGTGGCTATGCTGACCTCATCGCATCTGGACGGAGCATTCGGAGACACCCAGCAGCACGTGGTGGACCACAGGACAGTAGAAGGGAGGGTAACCGCACAGAGGCGGAGAACATCTGATTGTAGGGGGAGAAAGACAGAATTATTAATGCTGAGAAACTCTGCATTTGGGAGATCCCTTTCAAAATTGAAAACTGTAAGGGATTGACGTGTTTAACAGTTTGTTGTTACATTATCAGTTTGACATTCAACTATCTATGTCGAGCTCTAAAGTTATGAAATGCTCTTCCTTTTAAGACACAATTAATGAGATGAAATTAACCGAACAAAGAAGGTATCCTTTGGCTGATTTCTTTACTCTGAGAACTTCCTTTGACATTCATTTACCTGTAAAGATGGATTTTTTTTGTGCATTTTTTTGTGCGTCCAATTTTAAAACAAGTGCTATGAACTGCAATAAACTAAGCACAGTTATGTTTTTCTCTCTCAAGAATCAGCTCCTTTGTCTGTTAAAACCATACAACAAATAAAATGATGACTAAGTTGTACAAAACTATTTATGATAAAGTAACTGCCCCAGACGTTGTCTTTCTTCAACTGTGGTGTATTGCCACGCCCCATCTTATAGATTAGAATAGAATCCTTTATTGTCACTATGATACTGTCTCCTACATCATTGTGAACATACATTTAGCAGCTCCACATGACAGCAATAGCAGCAGTAACAGCAGTTTTTATTTTTGCCAGTTGACTGTTAATAAAAAAAATGTTTTTTTGAAAATGATTTTGAAGCATCTATTGAAAATAATCATTGAAACTTTCTCAGGAAATTTTAATAGAAATGCAAAAGCTCCCCCATGGCCTGCCAAATTAGGCTATGGACAGTAGTATGTTTCGTCTGCCTATTTAGTCTCGTTTATCTATTTCTCTGTCTCTTCATTTGTAATTTATGAAGTAGTAGTATTATTGATACTAGTAGTAGCAGCTGTTTGCACGGCCGACATGAAAGCCACAGGGCTCTGTGGAGCTTTTTCCATAATACAAACCATCAACACAGACTTAAAAAAATTTGAAACTATGAACAGTTCAAAATAAACCGGTCAAATTTGGCCAATTGTTTTATGAGTTGTGTCCACATGACAATGCCAAATAGGCCTGGGAACAACTTTTATGGGTTGCGTCAAAACTGTGAGACCACGCCTATGTCAACAACTTGTGGTGCAAGGACGTACAGACCACATATTAACACTGCACACAAGATCTGGAGCTTCTTCTACTGACACGCCGTCCCTTTTACCTACCAAGGGAGTTCACCTGTGTGTTTTTGGCTGCTGTTTACATCCACCTGTGCACCAACTACACAGCAGGTCTCAGCAAACTCCACAACGTCACCGGCACACTGGAGACTGCACACCCTGATGCTGTTTTTATTATGGCTGGCGACTTCAATCGGTGCAGTTTACGGACTGTACTCTCCAAATATCACCAACACGTGGACATGGCCACCTGGGGCAAAAACACCTTGGACCACGTTTATACCAACATACTGTATATGGTGTGCTACGGGCCATATCCCGCCCCCTCTTTGGAGACTCAGACCATATCTCCTTGTTCCTGTATTCAGCCTGTAGGCAAGGGCTCAAACTGTCAAACCCCGTCACCAGACAGGTTAAATTGTGGACACCAGAGGCTGTGAGCTTCATGCTATCTTGTTTTCTCGATTCCTCCTTCCTCGTCTACTGGCTGCCTGATAGAAAACTCTACCCCATGGTTAAAGGCGAAGTTTTGTAATTTGCCTGTTCTCAGGTATCAC
>OMPJ01028807.1:1367-13287 GCA_900312935.1 Carapus acus
CCTCTCTCCCTCAACGCAACACCGTCACCTGTTACGAACACACCTCACACCCGTGCAAGAGTCAGCAGACCACATCCGACACACACACACACACACACACACACATACAAACAGCAGCTGTGGTCAGAACAGGTGTGTCTGGCCACTGAGCAGAGCGCCACCTGTCCCTCGCTCGTAAAAATGACCTCTGACCCCAGATGGTACCGGAAGGTCATTAAAATGGAGCAGGTTTGCTGCCTGAATACACTCAGCAGGGAAACACTTGGTCCATTCGCGTGTGTGTGTGTCTGTGTGTGAGAATGTGCATGTGCTTTGAGTACCTAGCCCACTGAAATGCTGAATGTTGATTGGTTGGTTAACTGGTGGATTGACTGATGACTGATTGAATGTTTGATTGACCGATTCATCGATCGACTGACTCACGTGCGACCTCCAGCGAAGCGTTGCGGCTCACCGCCTCGCCCAGGTAGTTGCGGGTGACGCAGACGTAGCTCCCCTCGTCGGGCTTGCTGCGGCGGCCGTGGACGATGCGCAGGAAGAAGAGCGAGCCGCTGGGCAGCAGCATGCGGTGCGATCGCGGGTTGTCGCTGTGCGTCTCCACGCGCTCGCCGTCCTTGTACCACTCCACCGTGGGCGCGGGCCGGCCCTCCGCCTTGCAGTTGAGCGTGGCCGGCTCGCCTTTGGACACGATGAGGTCGGACGGGTGCTCCACGATGCGGGGGGGCGTGTCTTCCAGGCGGAGGCGGGACCCTGGGGAGAAGAGAAAATAAATGGGGAATAAATACAACATTGATCCGGCAGACAGAGAAATATTAAAACTCATCTAATAATCACAGCCGGAGGAACTCGGTGGGCGGGGGGCGGAGGGAGCATCGGTGGTGATGGTGGTGGTGGTGGCGGCGGCTCGGAAAGAATTAGCTGCGCCGCCTTATCGCCACGGTTACCAGCGCCATGGATTCGCACTAATCCCGTTTGACGGGATAATTATGACACAATTGGACGTGGCAGCGAGTGTGTTTTGTCCTTTGTTTCACCAACAGGGGGCCTGAAGGCCGACGCTAACCATTAAAAAACACCCTCTCCTGGGGATGAGACAACGCCTCCCTTGCCACACACACACACACACAAACACACACACTGTAGCTGGGAGGAGAGCTTATGTGGTGCAGGTCCAATTAAAAGGCCTTATCGGCCCCCCACACCACAGGTGCCGTTGCCGCTCATTTCACTGGATTAAACATTTTAATTGGTTGATTAAACTTTGGCAGCAGCGCCGTCGCCCACGGTTACGCCCCCCCAAACTTTTGCTAGCGTCTTCCATTAAGCGTTTCCACGGCTCACGTCGGACACAAACAAGCCAATCACAAGCCCGCTCTGCGTGGCCTCGGCGCGATCCTTCCTGCGGCTCTCCGGCCCGTGCGTGTGTGTGCGGCGCCTGTGTGTGTTTTTATTCTCGCTCCGTTTGGGCCACAGGAGCCGCACGTTTAAATGAGTCGACACGTCGGCCAGCGCAGACGCTAACAATCCCTCGTTCACCTCCATCGCCCAGCCGTCAATCACGCCATCGGCGGGAAACAATGAGTCCCAACGAGGACGGGGAGACGCCGGCCTAATGAGGGCCAGGCTCTCCGCATCCTGCTGTCCACACACGCACACACACACACACACACACACACACACACAAAGCCCAACCCCCCATCCCCATCCTCCCATCCTAGAGCTACAGTCTCTCCTTCCCAACACTCACCATTGATGTGTGTGTGTGTGTGTGTGTGTGTGTGTGTGTGTGTGTGTGTAAACTGCACCTAGCTCAAATTTTTTGCGATTGCCTTTAATCATCGTGTATCCAGCTTCACATGTGTGACTGGGAAGGTACAATTATGGGATGCCACATGTGATGCGAGGAAGGTAAACACACTGACAAGCAGACTAAGCACACAAACAAACACACACACACACACACACGCACACACACACACAGACACATACACAAACACACTGCAGGCACTTTCAGGGTTTTTATAAACACCGTGAACAAGAAAATAAAGAAAATGCTAAAAGACACTCAGCCTGATGGACACCTCTATCGCCTCCCTTTGCACGTGGTGTGTGTGTATGTGTGTTAGTGTGTGTGTGTGTGTGTGTGTGTAATGGGGAGAGGGGGCCACGGGGGCATTGCCGCATTAGTGTCAGTCATCGTTGCGCCTGTTAGCTTGTTTTATAGCAGCGGGCAGAGTAGATTGCCACTTTTTGTTTTTTTACGAGAGTCTGTGAATGCACCGCCTCCAATATGTCACGCTCTAACGTGGCGGCGGCCGCACGACGACAGATAACCGCCACGCCGCTCGAGCACTGGAGAGTTCACTAGACCAGTGGGGGAGACACACACAAACTAACATTCCCCCCCCCAAGAAACCGCCGGCGGTGCAGCCGGCTGATAAAACAGAGAGAAAACAGGGAGAATAATCAGAATTGGAGAATCCGCCTCTGAACATCCAATGTCGGGAAAAAAGAAATTGGGGGAAAGAGGGTTGCTCGGCGTTACCTGCTCCCTCTCGCTCCACACGTGTGGCGAGCCCAGATAAGCCGCCGCCCCCTCACCCCCCACGACTTCCTCCTCCGACAAGAGACAATGAAAGAAATATGTAGCTCCATTTTAGCTCCAGAAGAAAAGCAATGGAGGAGGACAAATTCTGCCACTTTTCCATCTTCCCGTCCTTCCTTCCTCCCAAACAGGAAGTAGGAGGAAGTGAGCGCTCGTGGACTGATGGATAGTCGAAAGTGATCGAGTGTTTAATTTCACAAACAAATGAACGAATTAGGACAGATGTGACGGTGATGCACACACACACACACCCTCCAACTCACACCAAGCGCTAATTTCATCTCCAGTTTGATGAAAACACGCCCCTTCAAGCTAAATGCTACTGTATTGTGTGAGCGCAGATATGTGTGTGTGTGTGAGAGTGTGTGATCTGATTTAACCACACATCACACACATTAAAATGACAACATAAATAACACACACATTCATAAACAACCTAACCAGTAGCAGCGACGATGTCTGCAGGCCAAAATAAGAAGCTTTAATTCATCGAAAGTGAAAACGTGGCGAGTCAAAAAAACAAAAACAAATACAAACACACACACACACGCACGCACGCTCATGGTTAATTGCGTTGGGCGGCTGCCTCGGGGGTTTTGCACAGCTCCCTGAGCGCCGCCGCATCACAGAGAGGCAATATCAGCGAGCGAGGAACGGCGCCCCCAGAAGGCCGGGCGTTATCTGCAAAGGGCCAGGAGCCAGCCAGCGACAACAACACCTGCACGCGCACAAACACACACACACAAACACACACGCGTGCGTGCACCCACACAAACGTGCACCCACAACACGACGCACGCAGGCACAATGGAGAACATCCACGCACAACAAAGGTCGTTTGTAGCACCTGCACCCCGACAGAGTGTGTTTTTTCTCTCCGTCTTACTCTTTTTTTTTTTTTCTGTCTGTCAGACGCTCCTCAGGCTGTCTGTGTCTCTGCTCGGGAGAGGGGGAGGAGGACGGGGAGGACGCGGAGGAATGGGAGAGGAATAATAAAGAGGAGAAAAAAGAGCGTCTGCCCAGCATCGCTGCGGAGGGAGAAAGATGGAGGCAACGTTTGCTACACAGCCCTCGCTCGCTCACTCTCCCTTTCCCTCTGTTTCACTCTCTCTCTCTCCCTTTCCTCTCTCTCCTTCCCCTCTCCCTCCCTCTCTCGTTCATCACAAAGCTGGAAGGGCTGAGGGAAATCCATCCCAACACAAACCAGACTCATCAGCAGCCAAATATTCACAAAATCAGCTCCAGGTCATGTGACCGTGCCATTTCCTTTTCCTTGACAAAACATAGTTCAGATGAACCGGCTGCTGGTTTTCCGGTCTGATGGGCGCCACTCGAACACCTCGCCCGCGTTCGGCTGCCAGGAGAACCAAGGAGAACTTTGGCGGTTCCACCTCGCCTCCTCTGCAGCTCCGCTTCTCCTCGCGGACGTAATTGGAAGCCGGTGTAGGAAACAGGACGGACGTCTGCACGCTGGCAGATGTTGTTGTTGTTGTTTTGTTGTTTCCACTCGAGCGGAAGAGCCAGTCGATGTTCCGCGCCGCTCAGCGCTCCTCTGCTCCTGGTGAGTTTTTTAAAACGATCCTTCTTCTTCCTCTCCTTCTTCTTCCGCATTGCTTATTTTCTATTTGCTGTGCAGTTTACTGCAGCCAAACAATGGCCCATTTCTCAGCCGCGACTAGCAGCCGCAGCCGCCAGCATTGTGTTTGCCACTGATAAATCTGCCTCATTCTCCTCAGCTTGGGTCTTCCTGGATTCTCTTTATCAGCCCAGAACATTCCTGCTCCAGGTTCCTCGGCCCCAGCTGGCCAATAGCAGCAGCTGCGGGCCAGAGGAAGAACTCGGGATCAGAGGTGCTTCGGCCTGGTAAGTTCTTCATATTACGGATATCAAGGAACATTCATCTGTCCTGAGGAGCCTCACATTGTCTGAGCAGCAGTGGGCGTGGTATCAAGAAGGGATCAGCCAAACCTGGCATTGGACCGGCAACCGGCAAAAGACGAGCTGCGATGCTAGGAAACCAACCGGGGTTAGCCACTTGGAAAGCAGCTATGCTAACCATGTTCCTAAAAGTCTGGTGACTCCAAACTTGACTCCAGGTTTGCTGTACAAACATTTCCAGCTCCAAACTCCATTACCTGAGGACAGCAGCAACCCCTAAGACAGCCAATTTAAACCTTAAACATTTACACTGTTGAAACGCTCGAAAATGTCTCATTTTTGGAAGCCAAACTGGATTCATCAGATTTGCAATAATTCCTCGAGGAAAGGTTTCGTGTTTGTTTTGGGCTCCGCCGCTGAGGTTGGACTGCACTTCCCTCGCTCGGGCTCCGGAGCGCCAACAGATCCCACACACTGTCTGTGGCGGTGTGAGCAGAACGTTAAAGAACCGTGCCAAAAAGAAAAATGTGTTAAACTAATACTCCACCAGGCGGAGGACGGGGAGTGGGGGAGGACAAACGGGCTCCTTATCCCGGCCACATGCTCACCTGCTGCTCACTCTGCTCCAGCACACTCCGAATACCTCTAAATCACTCCACATACACACACACACGCTCACTTTATCTTACACACATCAGCACCTGATTGTTCCCTCGCCCAACATGGGAGCAGAGGATACGCATGTGTTGACGCATTCGTGCTTCAACGATGCCAAACACACGCGCACGTACGCACGCACGCACACACACAGACACACACTTAAGACAACAGGCGGCCCAATAAATGCCAGACATTCTTTCTCAGGCTGTATAAACTACAATTAAACAGAGTGGAACAGTTGAACGCTGTCACTCAGTGCAGAGTGCAGAGGAGGAGAGAAAGAAAGGAGGAGGAGGAGGGAGGGACGGAGGGAGGACAGCAGGAATGCGAATGTGTTCATGTCTGTGTGTGGTCAGGGCGAGGGTCTGCCGTCACATACACACGCTCGCCCGTACCTGCGTCTGGGCCGTGTGTGTGTGTGTGTGAGCTGCTCGGAGGTGAGAGGAAGTTCAGGACAAGCAGCGAAAGACGCCCGACGTGTTTTCACGATTTTTTTTTTCAATTTGCGCAGGAATTCTCCCGAAAAATCAACATCGCATCGGGAAGCTGTTGGCGTTTGATGGGTGAAATGTTGTTTAGACGGAAACGGCAAAGCTTCTTCCGCCCTAAACGTCACAAAGGCGGTAAAAATCCACACAAGAGATGTTTTGTTGTGTGTGTTGTTTTCATGTGGATGGTGATGTGGCCATGAAGACATCACACAAACACACACATTTCTCTTTTGAAATAATACCGCAAAATTAAAAGAGCCAAGTTGCACCAAGTTTCATTTGACGCGCAGCTCACCCGTCTGTCCTCTCCCGACCACGACGGCCCGCCGTGTTTATTCCCCCCCGGAGGCCGAACTTTACGACGCATTGGTAACACGCGGCCGCTCACACATCCAACTTTCCATTTCTCCCTTGCGCTTCTTTCCCTTTGGGTCATAGTTCACAGAAATATTCCCTCGACAACAGCTTCGTATCTTGTTCACACGCACGCACGCCGCTACCCGTGTGCAGCACAGCGGAACAATTTCATGCAGATTAGCTTTAATTGAGAGCGACTCTTCCTCTCCCGCGTTTAAGCAAACAGCAAAAAACTAACGTCTCCTCTCAGAGATCTTCCTCTAGTATTCATCACGCCTCGGCGCCTCGTTTCTTCAAACGCGTCTGAAATTGAATACGGCGCCGTGACCAGAAATCAAACTCAGACTGACGTGTTATTGTTCTTCCTCCCCGCAGATTTCCCACTCGCCGCGTTATTGTATCTCCAAACCGCGGCGAATGTGAGCGGAGGGACGTGGCGGCTTCAAAGGAAGCCGAGCCGTTTGGACGCCATCTTCAGACGGTGGGGACGGCGGGGAGAGGAAGACAAATGCGTCTCATAAAAAAGGGGGAAAAAAGACGTCTTCGGCGGGGAGGACAGAGGAGCAGCGGCTGAGGCGGATGAATCACGGTTGATAGGATCATCAGACTTCCTCTTTCGACCGCCATGTTGGCGCGACCATCAATAATCCTTCACTTAGAGTCACAGCCGAAGCAAAGAGCTCCATCATACATCCAGCAGGCCCGCCAAACTTTCCTCCTCTGTGTGTGTGTGTGTGTGCAGGTGCGCACCGACGGGTGGCTCGGTTCAGCCCGGGTGAGGCGCGTCTGATTTCCCGACAGGGTTTTTGTCCGTAGCAGAAACCTGTTTGTGTCAATCATCCTCGGGGAGACACGTCCTCCGCGTCGGCTGCACAAATCGCTTCTCCTCGCTCCCGTCTTCCAGAAAATCTGGACTGACGTCTAGTGGCCGCTGATCCGAAACGCTCCACGTGTAGACGGGGGGTGGAGGGGGGTTCATCGCAGATTTAACAACTGCGGCTCGCAGAATTCCCAGGGTGGGAATTTTACTCTTAATCCACGTTCACAGTTTCTGATTCGGCAGCAGGAGCTGCTGCTGGTGTTTGAAGGAAACGTTTGTAGGGAACTCTGGGGAGTCGAAGTGGAACATCAGGACCAGAGTGTGAGGCTTAGACCTGGCTTGGTTGAGTTATTGTGTGTGTGTGTGTGTGTTTGTGTGTGTGTGTGTGTAGGAATGGGGCGGAGGGTGAGGGGATAGGGTGAGATTAGATGAGACCACTAAGGTAAGGTAAGATAGGGTATGGTATGGTATGGTATGGTATGGTATGGGGTAAGAGCAGATTACAGGTAAGGTAGGAGTAAGTCTTAGTTGTAAGGTACAACTAAGGTACAACTAAGATAAGGAGAAAGCACCATTACCTAGAAAAAACCCATACATACACACACATGAAAGCCCCATAGAGAAAGGCCCTATCCTTAGGGCTGGGAAGCCCCCTGCTGTGAGCCAACACTGCTAACTGCTACGCTACCGTGTAGCGCACTGCTGCGTCAGCATCCCAAACGTGATTGCTCAAGGATCCGTTGGTCTAAACCTTCACAGAATAGAGAAGCTAGAGAACATTTTACAATTTTACAAAGCTGAATCTATGGAATGTTTGAGCAAATATGGCTGGATATCTTTCATCTGTGTTTCCTGAGCGGGAAAAGGCGATAACACGACGCCATTTTCTTCAAGTTGGAGCACGTTTGCCAAATTGCAGACCAGACTGTTGCTTTGGACGAGCTTATCGGGAGAATCAAACCAAGGCTAATCCGTCCCACTAAAAACAAGCCAATATCAATCGAGGGAAGCGTTTTGGCCACATTTGTTTTCAAATGAGGAGAACTCAATCAGCCTCGTTTCCTTGATAAGCTAAGATAACGTTACGCAGGATGGTTTGGCCCAAAAAGTATCTGTTTGCACGCTGGGCTGATAAAACTCAATCAAATGTTTTTGTTTTTCTAGATCAGGGAATGTTTATGGATGTAATTTGCAGTGTTTTTCCCACCAATGGCTTCATGAATTATTGAATACTGCTCCTGGTTCACCATATACGAAATCCACAACAGCCTCCATGCTGCTTCGCACCAAGCCCAGCATCGCTCCAAAGCTTCCAGCAGCACTTTCATGTATGCAAACGCAGCATAGTACACATAAGTATGCGTACCACATACGCGCCGATTCCTCCAGCACATCTTGCCCATCGCCTAATGAGCCTGAACGCGCCGCAGCCGAATGCATTAATGAGCCCGTCAAATAACAGGTCCGTCCTCCCCGGCAGCCTCCCCTTCCACCCCGTCCAGTACTAACAAGGCCGGACCTGGGGTGATGGTCGCTGCCCTGCCCATCGACCGTCCCGCTTGACTGCTGGGATCAGATACACCCGAGCGGGGCGCCGCCTTCGCCTCAGAACTCCTCTGATCAAAGCCGTCCGAATAAAGTCAATTTCAAAAAGAACGTCACGTAGTCATTACGGATTCAAACCTCAACCCCTTCGCCCCGACGCGGAGAAAGTTGCGCTCTTAATTATTTATCCCACCAGCCAATTTAAGCGGTTAGCTTTGTGGCAGATGACGGAGAGATGCGTACCACCTCAATTTACATTCACCGCAGGAAAAGGCGAAGTTACCGCGCTGCTGCGGTGTGTTTGGACGCACCATGCCTTGTCAATCATTCCCAGACAAAATCAGGATCTCTTATTTCCTAGCCATGGAACCTTGGTCAACCCCAACCAGAGGTAAAAATACCTTGAATAAACCTTAATACTAACATGACAGACAGGTACTCCATCTGTACTTTATTACAGCCTACAGGACCGAAACCTGGAAAGTCCAAATGTCGTCCTGCGGTGTGACAAGGTCAGAGGGCCACCTTGGCCATGATTGGCAGGTGGCTGTGATTGGCCAGCCCCACGACTCTGCTTTTCTTCTGGCCGAACAATCAGAGTGAAAAGCTAAGGTGTGGGCAGCAATAACTTGAAGTCACCATTCAAAATCAAAGGTCGGTTGAATCGCAAATCCAATCGCCAAGCGGGTAGTCCTGCCGCTCGTCGGGTTGCAGCAACGTCCAACTCAACAAGCAAATCAGCCATGTCCAGTCCGCGCCAAACGCCTTTTAGCTAGCAGTGCCAGATGAGTCTCTATGAAAGACATTAATCATTCCAGCTCAGCGGCATTTCTGCAATAAACAAAAAGAAACTTCTCCGCTTCACCATCGGCGTCGCCTGGGCCCGGCGTCGCCGGGCTGGGCCTCCTCCCCTCCCCGAGCCAAACAGATAGCGGCTAAGAATAGCGCCGCTAATTAAAGCAGTTTATGCACGAGCGGAGCCCTCGCGTGGGAAAACTCTTCTCGGGGCGACGCCGCGGCTTTTGAAGCGCACATCTGAGCTGTCACTGATGACGGAACCCGACAGCAGAACAAAACAGAACCCCGCAACACGGCGCATAATCCCGCAATTAATATTCACAGCCATGCTAATCGCTGGTGTGTAAGCTGGTGTGAAACCAGCTGAAAATGGTATTGATCCCTTCTATTGATTCAGGTGCTGCATGTGCGCACGCACACACACACATACACAGACACACACATACATATACCGGGCACACGAGGGAACCTGGAGATCCGTCCCCAGAGGTCACGCCATCACTGTGACCTTTAAAGCTGTCCTTTCAAAATATTATCTCCACCCAACTCCCCTGCTTACACACTTGCAGAACAGGTTAGGATGGAGAGAAGAGGAGGAGGAGAAGAGGAAAGGAAGAACTAGGCACTCCAATCTGTGTGTATCCAATCTGTGTCTCTTCCTAGTTACACACACACACACTCCAGGACACCAAAAAGCAGATATATTTACACAGTTGATTACCCAAAGATCCTCCGCACACAACCGAAGACATCCGCAAACCTCAACGAGGAAGAATGAAAGCGAACAAATCGCCTGAAGAAAACCGCAAGCCCACGGGAACGACTTCGCCCCGGCAGAGGAAGAGGAGGAATAAGAAGAAGAGGAGCGCCCGGGAACCATGGCAGCGCCTCGGGGCTGTTTGTCTGGCTAAAAGCATGTCGAGAGAGAGAGGAACAACGGTATCTGCGCTCAGGCGGGTCTCCGGACGCCTCGTGGTGGCTGCAGATCCTGCTGAGATTGTGCAGCTCCGGCCAAGGACAAAGAAGATTGAGCGTCTCCTCAGACGGCGAGGAGGAGGAGCTCCGTCCACGGAGGTTCCGGCGTTATCGTGTTATGGATTTCCTTTGGTATCTGGCAGAACTTTGCCCGCGATAAGGGGAAGATTCAGGTGGCTGGGGCGGAAAAGGCTCAAGGCCGAAAGAATCACACAATATGGGCATTGTGTATTTTGTCTACGTGGACACAGAAATGCAGGTGTTGGTTTCATGCGACCGATGAGAGAGAGAACGTGGGGAAAGTCCTGTTCTAACGTCTGGTTAAAATCAGGAATAAGGAATCAGGAATCTTTTATTGTCATTACAGCAATTGAATTGTGTAATGAAACTAAGGTGCTGCATTCCAGTGTAAATATTTCAAATAGAGAAAGAAGAAGAGGAAAGAAGAAAGAGAGTTTCTTTATACACAAAATATAAACACACAATATGTACATCATAAATATCGGTATAATATTTTAAATATCCGTATAAATAACGATATAGTAAAAAAATAATTACAATAAAATAAAAACTATTTAAAAAATTTGAAATAGAAATAAACTCAGATCAATTTGTCTGTATGTAAAACCAATATTGCTCAAAAATATACACAGTATCTCAACAATGAAACACAATGTTAAAACGCATTTGCATGATAAAACCTTCAAAAGATACTGTCAGAAATATCGTGACCCCACAGGAAAATAATCTAGACAACAAGGCTGAGAGAAATCTTTGATTTTGAGCGGTGAATATTTTTGTATTTGCCTGCTTTGGGATCATTGCTGATAATATAATTATTTGGGGTGTTTTCATGGTTAAAGTCACACAGCTTGGATATAAACACAGCCTTGGACAGAGATAGACAAATTCATTTCTGATCATTTAAAAACAAAAAACAGTAATATAAGTTGTAGTAGTGCAAGAGAGCAAGAGGGGGAGAGGAAGAGAATGAGAGTGAGTAAGAGTGAGGGAGAGAGTGTGTGTGTTGGGATGAGGGGGTCCCCCCAGGAAAAAAGCCCCATCCCTTTCCCGGGCAAGGCGAATGCGGCGGTTATTGATTTTGCTGGAAATGGAGACTTGTGTGCGTGTGTGCGCACGTGTGTGAGGAGGTGCGATGACCTATGACCCCCAGGGCCCACAGGCACTTGTTAAAGCTCTCAGCCTCTTCCCTCCCCCAGCGCCCAGCCCTGGAGGAAGTCAGCCAGTAAACAAAGGAAGCAATCAAGAAACACATCTTCGCGCGCACACACGCGTGCAGATCAGGAGCGGCGGCATTACATATGCATTTATGCACATTCACTCCACAACGAACAATTGCAGCAACATCTGCCGCGGTTTGAGATACAACCAGAAGATACAAACGCCAGAATGCAGGATCGGGGTCCCTGAGGAGCCCTGGGCTACTGATTGTCTGTCTCTCACTCTCCCTCTCTCTCACACACACACACACACACACACAAAGTTACAACTTTTGGGTATTTGATTCAAACTTTGGCTGTGATTAAAAAGATGACGGGGGCGTTTCCAGCATAATCAGTTTGAAATCAGCATAAAAAAGATGCAGCACAAGTAAGAGCATCTAAAAAAGGTAGGTAAGATAAGACAAGATAAGATAAGATAAGATACGATACGATACAATACCATACGATACAATAAAACTGTATTGGAGCAGAAATTACTTTCATAACTGCCTCACGTATCCCTGAGGGAAATTTACGGAAGTTTCCAGAGGAAAGAAACAGAAGTTGA
>OMPJ01028811.1:0-10848 GCA_900312935.1 Carapus acus
CAGCAATCACAGACCTAGAGACGTGCTGCGCCTGTTCTGTGCCTGTCATATGTGGCTACTTAATATTCATTAGAGACCTGTACGTGATTGGAGTAGTAAAGGGGAGGCGTTTTCATTGTTATTAAGAAACTCTTTCCTGATTCGTGCGCTTGTGACCATGTGGAGGTGACGTCGCACGGCGAACCAATCAGTCGAGCCTTTCCTGCACTCTTCAGAACAGTTTTGCGAGGTCCATGCGTCTGTTGTTAAATTAACTTTCTGATTTAATTCGGACATAATGGCTGAAGCTAGCGACCAACCGGAGCTAGAAAATCCTCCCCTGTCGTTAAGATCACCCGTTTGGGAGCACTTTGGTTTCCCAGTGAAAACCTGCGACGGAAAAAAACAAGTGGATAAAACGAAGGTGGTATGTCCAAGCAGCACTTTGAATTTATTTACGATTTCCGCTTGTACAGTATATTGACAAATTTGGTTAAATAAACAACACGCTGTGGAAAAAAATGGTTTTGCATTTTGTTCCCATACTGTACCGAAAATGTACCGAACCGTGACCCCCCTGTCCCGAGTACGTACCGAACCGTGATACCGAACGGTTGCAGAACCGAACGTACCGAAGACGTACCGTTACACCCCCACTAGACAGACAGACAGACAGATAGATAGATAATTTTCATTCTGTGCTGCACACAGTTGCATTACCTCACTGAAATTAGAGATGAAACTGATGTTTGTTTCACACAGACCCCACATCTCCACCACCGGGTAACATTAATTTCCCCACAGAGCATAAACACACACACATAACATGATGTGAACACGTTGATGAGGCACCTGACTTACTACAACTAGGGTCACTACATGCTGGCAGCAAAATGAGGTCCAAAATTGCATAAATTTTTTTTTAAAAATCCAAAAGACGTGCATCTACTGACAATGAGGGAAACTTACTTACCCACTTGATCTTTAAAAATCTTGGAAATTACCACGGGCACGTTATGCTCTGCCCCTCCCTGCCAGCACAGACGGAGAGGAGAGAGGGTGGAGAGAGAGAGAGAGTGTGCGTCATTGAGCGTGTGTCAGTGTGTGGCGAAGCCTCCATCGTCTTCCTCTCTTACCTTGATGCTGAGGCCCAGGCCGCCACCTGCCTGCCTGCGCAGCGCCACAGTCCTGTGCTTTAGAAAGCGGGAGTCTCTTATTAGCAAAGGAGAGCGCAAGGGCGCGGACGCCGGGCCGGGCGCGCTTACATTTGCGTGAGCGTGAGCGTGGGCGTCGTCGGTGCAGACCACGTCCAACTTCTGAATGGTAAGAGTGTCCCTGCTCAGGCGAAGACACACGTCCGACGTGTTGCTGCTCCGCTCGTCGTAAAGCAAAGCGATACCCGACCTGGCCTGTAGGGGTTGGAGGTGAGATATCGTTAGGTGGGGGAAGGCACGGCGATTTTCTGAGCTCAGATTTTGCACAATCGTGTCTGACTGGAGTGTCGCAGTCCCCCATCGAGAGCAAATTGGGTGTTTGGCGTCCCTGGTGCTGATTGTATCGCTCCCTGTAGGCCAAACAGAGCCGGCAAACTGGACTACCAAAGTCTGTGAGACCTCATACTTACACCAGCCACTCATCTGCGCCTACAGCTCTCCTGCTATGTGCAGCTAAATGAGCATGTGCAGGCGGGGGCTGATGGATGAGGATGCGTTCCACTCCATTTACAATGCTGACATTTACGGAGAGAGGCGTCCACGGCCACCGTCTTCTGCTGGCATGCCCATGTCGCCTGGCTCCTCTTGAGGAGTTACACTCTCTCTGCTCGGCCTCATCGGTCTCTTTGAAGTGAAGGATTAGTCTGAGGAGGCGTCGGAGATGGAAAAATTCATTTCCACACCAAAAGGGTTAATTATCAAGAGGACTGGAGACATTATTGTCCTCTGTTATTTCCCATAAATCATCTGCAGGACCACCAGTGTCGACTGGAGAGAAAGCCCGACTGATCTGACAATACCTCTATGGAATGAGGTGACCTTGACCTACAAAGTCTGCAAAACTTGGTATTTTTCGATGACTTCCAAAGATTTCAAAAGTTCCCTTCTTTCTTGTCACCTGCTCTTTCATGAATGGTGCTTTGGTTGTTAATGACGATAATTCTGTTTCTTAGAGGATACATGACACATACGACCACACACATCCGCTCCAGACATGTTGGGGAGTGAAACGTGGGGAGAGAGGCGTTCACATTTAGCTCGGGCCGTTCCAGCAGCAGCCAGCGGCGGCGAGCCATAATGTGCTGCTGCGAACTCTCGGTGTAACTCCTCCACGATTGTGTGTGAACTGTGTGCCTGGATTGCACAGAGGCGGCGATGTGGTGGTGGTGGTGGTGGCGGCGGGCGAGCGTAATCGATCTGGACGCCGAGGTTCATTCGAGGGAATCGACTTGCGTCTTAAGCCTTGCTCGCTCGACATCAGAGCTGTCTGGACCGCTCGGTCTAGGGAAGTCCACCCACGGCTGACCCGAGCAGCCGCCGGGAACCAGCGGGCAGACCAAGAACAGTGGTCGGCACCCTTCACTGCCTGGGTGCGCCCCTCCGTCTGTCCGTCCGAGGAGAGTCAGCAAAAACAGACATGAGTTGCATCCTTGTCTCTCCAAGCAGAAAACCCCGCACATCAGGTGCAGGTGCTCACCTGGTGCCTTGCTCAAGGGCATTTCTCAGCAGTTCTGTAAGTAGCAGATCAGTATCGGACCAAAAATCCAATACCCACTAAACATCCCGTCTACCTGCTGAGCCTTTGGCCTCCCCCCTATCAGTAGGCGCAATGATGGAGTGTGTGGATGGACCTGATGATTCCGTGCAACACTCTCCCACTTCCCCATGGTTTCTAATCTGACTTCACCCAGGGACGCGCGCAGGGTGTGTGTGTGTGTGTGTGTGTGTGTGTGTGTGTGTAGATGGTGGGCCACGGTAAGGGTCTGACTGACGGCTGGCTGTAATAGGATCTCTGCAGGATCCACGCAGGAAATAGCAGAGGAAGAAAAGGAAGAGGTGAAGTCACCAAAACATCTGCTGAAGCTGCACGCTCTGTCGTGTTGTGTCGCTGAGCACCGAGACACCGACCCTTTTCCCGGCAGAACAATTACCAGGCTGGAGGAGAAAGAGGAGGGCGAATCGAGCTCAATGGTCGACAGAGTAGGAGTGACCATCATGTCACTCATCAGAGCAGCGATGCCCAACATCTGTGCCCCAGCAGAGGCGAAACTATCCAAGAGCCATGTTGGACCAAAAACAGCAAAAAAAATAAATCTGTCTGAAGCTGCAATGGATTAAAAGCCTCATCTATGCCTTATAATGAACACATTCTACATTTTTACAGCATTTGAAAACACAAAGAATGTTTGCGTCATGCTTGTCCTCCTACAGATACCATATCAAAACAAAAAATATATTTTTCTCCCCATCTTTTCCTATTTTCATTCATTTTGAAAAAGCTCCAGGGAGCCACTAGGACGGCGCCAAAGAGCCGCATGCGGCCGATCCCCTAGAGCAGGGGTCGGCAACCCGCGGCTCTAGAGCCGCATGCGGCTCGTGAGCGCCGCCCTACTGGCTCCCTGGGGAATTTTCAAAAATGTGTGACAATGGATAAAACTGGGAAAAATTTACTTTTTTTGTTTTAATAAGGTTTTTCTGGGAGGAAAACTGTGACACAAAGATTCTTAATGTTTTCCAATGCTGTAAAAATGTTAAGAATAAATATTTGATTCATTAATAAGGCTTATACAGGCTTTAAATTTTTTTGCGGCTCCAGACAGGTTTGTTTTTTACTTTTTTGGTCCAATATGGCTCTTTCAACATTTTGGGTTGCTGACCCCTGGGCTAGAGGATCGATTCTCAACCGGTGGTCCGCGGACCCCTGGTGGTCTGAGCTGTAATTGCAAGGGGTCAGTGAAAAGCCATGAAGAGGCATGAGTATGAGTTTTTTGCTGTGGAAGTTGCTATAGAAAGGTCATATTTGCTTCAAAGACAGATTTAATGCCAAAATGCAATTTAAAAGTCTGTTTCTGCTAATTCTATCAAATTGCACCCCAAGCCGAAAGATCGGACAGGGGCTGGTGGGGTAATCAGGGTTGATTTACAATTTGCAGGGCGTCCAGGACCCCAAAAAGGTTGGGAACCACTGAACTTGTAGCGGAGTAAATAATCAAGTCCTATCTGTACCATTTTTACATTAGTATTGTAAAATTGTTAACAAATTGAGACTTAATGAATGGTATAGTTGTATATATGGCCTGTATTATATGGCTGGCTGTGTGCTGTGGGACAACTGTGGTGCACTGGACAGACCAACTGTTCCTCCACAACAAAATAGTCAGAATCCACGTGGTGCGCCATGATTTTATTTTGACGGGCACACTATTTCCCAATATGGCACACTCTCCCATCACCCCAAATGCAGAGCTGACGATAAGGGAGCGTGGGCGGCCTGGTCTCTGTCAGGAGCTGGCAAGGGTGCTCTCAGAGGTGTGGAGCCTCTGTTAGGGCCTAAGTGTAGAGGAGAGAGGACAGGAAGTTCTCATCCCACACCAGTGCTGTTGAAATGTTGTTGTCGTGTGTGGGTGTGTATGAGCTTACAACAATGACTGATGTCTTCATGTGGATCCCTTAAATCCTCTTGACACAGAAAACAACAGACTTAAGAAATAACAGACACATAGAGTCTGAACTTGTCTCTGTCCCCTTGTCTTCTTTGAGACTCACTGCAACATGGGCGAGAGACGAAATAGTGACAGTCTCAATTCCAAATCATCCCCTAATGTGTAGATTTGCGGGAACATAAATGCATCACATCGCCAAATGAGCCTAAGAGCACCAAAAGTCTTGAGACAGCCACCTCTCCCCTTTCACCTCCTCTCCCACGGCAGAAGTATTTCTTTATATATTCGCATAATCCCCCATCCCTGATGTGGACAATCTGGGCCGGACCGCTTCAGTCTCTCCTCCTGTGGCGATTGATCACTGAGGGCAATAAACCCTCCACACGCATAAGAAGGACACATAATAATGGATTTCAGAGAATTCCATTAAAAAGAAAACAGCTACAGTCGCTGTGGTGCTGATGAAGCTAATTCATCATCTTAAAAAACCAGGAGGGTGTGGAGTCCAAGCCGAGCCACCAATCGCCACATTCGCGTTCGAATGTGAGCATCACCACAAGTGAGCGATGGTGGAAAAAAAAAAGAAAAACAACAACAGTGCTATAATCTATGCAGACGCCATCGCCCACCCAAGCCAAGCCGATGAAGCCGTCAGATCCCCGGCGAGGGATTACAGGTTGTCCGTCTCCGTAATCTGTTTATAGTTTGTCTTCCAGAGAAGCGACGGCAGCGGCTGCAAGTCACAGCACAAGACCAAACCGCAAAGGCGCTGCTGATGAGGATGAAGTAACATCAGCGGCGCACAAGCGTTTTTGGAGGAGAGGCAGAAAGGAGCTCAGCTAAGAGGAGTTAAGTGTGTATGTGAACGTGGGTGTGTGTGTGGGGGGGTTCTGAGTCTGTACAAGGTCACACACGTGTCTGCACTGCTTCCCGGCATGCAATACTAGGAATGAGAATTAGGATAATTTTGCACTGCTGAATCCAAAAATGACTTTCCCCCCCCCCCAATCGGGTCAGGTTTTTATGCTAATGTAATTTAGAAAAATCCAATCTTCTGAAAAAAATTTATTACACCTCTGTGATATTATCAGTTGATTTTTGTCAATATTGCTCATCGAAAAAAAGGTTCTAGAAGAAAAAAAATCATTTTCAAACAGAAGTATTCATCAAATGGAGGAACATTTGTCACTGATGTCGGCAAGTTCTCCAAAGACATGCACTACAACTTCATCTTCGTGAGCTACAGAACAACACAGTGATTCAAGATCGGGACGCTTGAGGCTGCTTCAGTTCTCTTGGTGGTGACATGGGAGACTGAAGGTTGGACAGGAGGGACTATATAGTTCGCCTCCTGAGCACTGCTGAGGTGCCCTTGAGCAAGGCATCTGATCCCCACCAGCTCTGGGGGTGCTTTCAGAATAGGCAGCCCCCTCACTCTTGGGACCCTCCTTACTGCATGACATGGTGTGCATACTTCCATGCGTGTATTTGTAAGAGTTAAAACAATGTAATCCCCCCCCTCAGGGGATTAATTAAGTGAATCTTGTCTCCTTCTCTTCTCTTGCCTTTGGTCCACTGATGCAGATACTCAGTACATGACTTGCATACCATGTGTGGTGCCCAAACTTTAGTGTGGTCACCAAGTTTAAAAATAAAAGAAGCATGGTTAGGAATCTACTGAATTCACCACAAAAGTAGCACAATCCGTCAGGCTTATCTTTGCAGCATTGTCTAGTCGAGGTCATTTCATTCAAAAAGTAAAATAAATAAAATGAAAAAAACAGCCATAAGTTGGCACATGCAAAATCATCAGAATTCCTTAACTGCAAGCAATGTAAAAGAATTTTGCGTCATACGACAAATGATGCAATATGGAAATACTGTACCCATACATGTAAACAAAAACGGCAAAAGGCAAATATACAGCTAAAAACATAGTTTAAAAAATTGACCTCATTGTGCAAAACCAATTTTTGCACTCAGAACATTAAAACGATTCCAAATTAGCTGGTAAAACTTAAATAACAAGTTTGGTGTTGACCAGTGTTATCATTTTCAATGCCTGACTTCAGTGTTCATGTTACAGTAAAATAAGAAACATAACAATAACTTTGTACTTTTTTTTTGTTGTGAAATCCAGTGTGAAATCTTAACCTGTATAGTGAGACAATTTACTGGTACCTGATGCTGGGGGAACATGTCACAAGTACACACTTTTTATTGGATTGCCGATAACTTTGCATTGACATTAGATATGAATATTACATGACTGCAAAATACATACTTGAGACATTGGTATTGGTACCTAGTACAGTACTGACTCCAAGAAATACACAAGAGTGTAACAAGTGTGACAACAAGCCTCGGTCTCCCCTGTATTTTCTCTCACTCCTCACAGAGTGGGTTGTGAGTTTCTCCTAGGAGTCTCTCCTCAGATCAATACAGAGTGATCTTATCTTGTCTACTCCGTTTTAAGTTCCTGTGAGATTCTCAGAGCTCTGCTGGCTTCAGGACCTCCTTCCATCCGTCAATGCACCACTGACCTGATCTGACCCCTAGTCACAGTGGCCATTAGTCCCTTGTGGAATTCTCTGTTGTTTTCTGCAACATGGCTGGAGTCATTTCAGGCCACTGGGTGTTGGCGCAAAAATGGAACTGATCGACGCAGCCCACCAGGAACTATTTGATTAAAGTATGATGAGCAGACCACTTCCTAAACACCAAGGCACGAGCTGCTGCACTGCTATTTGAGAAAGCTCCGCCTCCAAGAGTCCACACACACACGAAAAAAAAAACAACACAACAGCCCAACGCTGTCTTACTGCTGCCATTGCTGTGACAGTTGTCACTAAGGACCAATAGGACAATACAAACAAATGCACAGTTTTGATTAGATTTTTATATCTAAATTCAGTAAATGTCTAATAGGGCAAGTATGTGGCGGCCAGACCATGAGCCACTGCGCACAGCTCAAACAGAGGCACACAACCTGTTTGGGATTCCGCTCAGAGACGCTTGAGTAAACAGGGACACACACAGCTGGTCGGGTGTGAAATCAGACAGCGTCACCGCTACGACACCTGGAGAGAAGTTGGAATACAACAGCTTCAGGTACGGGGGGAAGACACAGCAAATCCACTAATAGGATAACAGACATCCTCTCCGGGGGGGGGGGCATCATAGCTGAGGGAGAAGTGCCATCTACGGCAGGTGTGGGCAAACTGCGGCCCGTGGGCCGCATGCAGCCCACCAGACTGTTTCATGTGGTCTGGTGAGTGGTGACATTTCTATACATTATAAACCAGGGGTCATCAACGACCTCTCAGAGATTGGGAGCTACTTCATGGATGCTAGGTGGTGCGAATGGCTAGCAGGATCTGTTTGATACAAACATTCCACATAACAAAATTGCACGGATAACTTTTCAGTATGAGTAAGAATGATTGAGATAATTGTACTAATTGTAGTAATATTATCAATGGGGATGGCAATGGCAGCCCCTATCATGACCTCTACAGCTCCAATGTCCAAATCCAGCACGCTTTTCTCCAACAGGCCTGCAATGGGCGCACTTTCCACAGAATAGCATGTTCCCCGCACTTCTGACTTTTGCAGAAATCTTCTCTGTGCTGTTCTCGGGTGACATCTACATGACCTTGAGCGAGGCACTGGACCAGCATCTACTCCCTGACCAGCCTTGCGCTCCTCCAATAATGAGGATGGGTGAATGCAGCGAAGAATTCCCCTCAAGATTAATTATGAATATCAAAATGCTAAAAATAAAGACAGCCTGACCTTTGTATCGCTTCTGGATGCTTGGGAGAAATCTACAGTTCCAAGCCTGGAGAGAGAGAAGACCGAGTTGATTCACTTTCTGACTGAATTCACATTATCTTCTTTATTTTACCAAACTGTGACCATGAGTACAAGAGGCGAAACAGCAGTCATCTTCAACTAAGTTGTTTGTTTGTTTCCCCTCGGATCACTCTAACACACACCTGCTCGGGGTGCTAGTGATGAAAATATTCATTAAATCGAAGCAGCTCCATGAGGAAGAGAGGATGGAGCGATTTCAGAGCGCTTAGAGGAGAGACCACTGCCTCAGACTCCAAACTTCAGCAGCACCTACAGAGTCTGAACACCTCACAGATCTCATTAAGTGTCTGCCGGGGCCAGAGCAGAAAAAAAATTGCAGCTGACAACATCCATGATAAGGAGAGGGGGGAGGTAGGAAGAGGAGAAGGATGAGAATGAAGATGATGATAACGTTTTGCTTTGACAAAGGTGTGAATTCACCTAACCTCTGAAATCCCATCAGAACCAAAGCCTACCCTGACACAACTCAGCGCCCAAGGTGAGAGTGAACCGATGAACACAGAAATGACACTATGGTGCCAAAAATACACTCAAATGACACACTAGTGGAACAAAGTCAGATATTTAGACGCAACGCTCATTCATTTTCTGTACCTGCTTGCCGGCAGCCTACTGCAGTGGCTGCCATGTACAGCAAGAGGTTGGGTACACCCTGGCCAGGGCACCAGTCCACCGCTGGGCAGAGACAGACAACCATCCACTCATCTCCAGGGACAAATTACTATCAGCGATGATTAACCTCTGTCCATGTATTTTGATGATGAGAGGACGCGTATGCGAACACAGGGAGGGACAAGTCAACTCCGAGCAAAGCCAGAATCTGAGCTGGATTTGAACAACACAAAACTGTGTAGCCCTTTTGCTAACATAATATACATAAACAATTGGGAGAGTGTTTTAACAACAAGCAGAATACGCAGGCATGATATTCCATGGTAACAGTGCATTTGCAGTGTATCTCTTTGCATCCCAAGTGACACACAAATGATTAGGGAGTAACTTTCTACAACATTGCATTCAGACCACAAGGCACAAATTGATGTGATGTGACATTCACTTTTATTTCTATTTCCCTGCTGCCCTGAGGTATTAAAGGAGCCGATGCCACCGACGTTCACTCCACGATGAACCTATGTGGTTCAAACTCATTCCGAATGGAATACTTTAATTTTGTATTATCTCAGATCTCTTTTCACTGTAGCCACTGTTCACCGCGGATGGGCTGAACGTTAGTGTGCTAAAAATACAAGAAAAAGTAGAGCAAATATGTGCGGCTGTATCCAACTCGACCCTCGTCCTTCCCAACACAGGAGGAACCCGCTCCAGGGCTCAATCGATTATTAAATCAATTAAACATTATTTTACTTATTCATTAATGCAGATGATACCTGGGCTGTTTCAATATCATGAACCACAGAATGAGTCGGCCACATTAATTCGGCATAGTAAATACAGTGAGTTAAGATTGAATTATTGGTGTATTTAAGGCAAAGCTGGGCTGAGGGTTTGAGGATCCACACACCTTGCAGGTGCGTGACAAGCTAACAATGGCGCACATCAATGTACATGAAACTAACCCGGAAAGTTCTAAATGTGAGCACATTAGAGGACAACTGAGTGTACAAGATATGCCGAACGGAGCACATTGCGCCTGCGATTTTGGACCTAGCCTGTTTATGTGTCAGCAACCACGTTGTGCAGACACAAAAAGAAGAATACATGTGTGCCCGTTTTTTGTGCGGAATTCGGCATGCGTGCAAGACGGCGAGTGCAGGCGGCATAGCGGCTGAATGGCGACTTCAAGCTCGGCCGTTGAGACTGCAGTTTGAGTATTTTTGTAGATTTTTACTTGCCGAAGTTGGAAGCAGAAGGCTGGCGGGTCGCTCAATCAGCTCCGGTTTCTGTTTCCCGTTCATTTCCCATCAAAGCACATCTGTGTCCGCTCACTTCCAGCAGACTTTCCAGTATTTCTCAGCCCGCAGTCCTCGCCGAAGCGTCTGTCATCGCGGTTCGAATACGCTGAGCTACCAGGGTGGTCGATCCTCTCCTCGCCCAACCACGCACACTCACTGTTCCACCCGTCGGACTGTGATGGTGTGTGTGAACTCTCGGGCTCAGAGCCGGGAGAGTGGGTGTACATGGCGCCCTCTGCAGGCTACTGACGGTAACTGCGCCTGATGCGTCTCCTTCTCCATCGTCCACTGTGACAGAGGACATACACACCTGGCAACAGACATGAACAAATTCAATTAAGACATCAAATGGGGACAAAAAAAAACAGCTAACATATGTCAACATAGTTTTCAAATTTAACATGCATGTTATTGTACAACTTA
>OMPJ01028813.1:0-29407 GCA_900312935.1 Carapus acus
AAATAGTTGAAAATTAAAAGCCTCATTTGAGCCTTATAATGAGCACATTTTACACATTTTTACAGCATTTGAAAACATAAAGAATGTTATGCAGTGCGTTATGTTTGTCCTCCTACAGAAACCATATTGAAACCAAAGGTCTGTTTTTCTTGCCATCTTTTTTTTTGTTTTCATACATTTTGAAAAAGCTCCAGGGAGCCACTAGGGCGGCGCTATAGGGCCGCATGCAGCTCTGGAGCTGCCGGTTGCTGACCCCTGCCCTAAGCCTAACCCTAAATCGATAAAAAGAAGAAGACAGACACCGGAATCAAACAATGAGGTTAGAGATCAGGGAAAGGAACTAGATGGAGCACAAAAAAAAAAAAAAAAAAAATTGGCACTGACCACCACGCTGCCATAGAGCCTATAAATCTATCCCGAAATAAACAAACAAATAGATAAACAATGAAATTTGTGCATGTTTACCTTACAGCACAGTGTTTATCTGCACAAAAGTGATTTTACTTAAATGTACAACACATTAGCACCTGTGTCTGAGTGCCTGTCCTGTATGTGTGTGTGTGTGTGTGTGGTGTGTGCGTGCGCGTGTGTGTGTGTGTCCGTCCTCAGGAGAGCGCCCGTTCCATTGCAGCCAGTGTGGTGCGTCCTTCACCCAGAAGGGGAACCTGCTGCGTCACATTAAGCTCCACTCGGGGGAGAAACCCTTCAAGTGTCACCTGTGCAGCTACGCCTGCCGCAGGAGGGACGCGCTCACCGGGCACCTACGCACACACTCAGGTCGGTGCGGGCAGGCTCACACACACACACACTCTCAGATGTCTCCTCGTTCAGATCTCAGGTTGATGTCTTTGGGCGACACGCTATTCGCCACAGCTGCTTGCAGAGAAGCGATTCCCCACAAAGATTCGTAAAGTGTTTCAAAAAACATCCTCACCTGTGGTCATGGTAGGAATGATGGGGAGTAGGGAGGGAGGCAGGGGGCACCAAGGGGAAAGTCGAGCGGAGGGATGTACAGCAAAAGGGGAAGTGCAGCGCCAATATGCTGTCACTTTTCGTCTGAAATTGCAGAAGTGAGGGCGTGACGCCACTTTTGGATGGCAAGGCGGCATTTGCACTGGCAGATCTGAGTGTTAACTGATACTGCGCCAAAGAAATAATGTAGGATGACGCCAGAGCAGCGGCGGGCAGACATCTCGACTCAGGGGCCACATTTAGGGTGCCTCAGCGCAAGGAGCAGACTTATACAGCATTAGAGTGTTGATTTTACAAAAAACATTATTTGCCTTGTAATTGGAACAGTTTTGTTGCTCACCCATCTTTGCTAGTGCATCAAAATCTAGTGTTAGTTTTGTTGTTGGAGTTTCTGCTGTTTGTCTTGAATGCAGTTAAAATTGTGAATTCTGCACCAGTCTTATATAACCGAAAGTATTATTATTTGTATTATTACTGTTGTTGCTGCTGTTGTTGCTGTTGTTGCGGTTGTTAGTCAAGCCAAGTATGTTTGATTTGGATAGCGCCGAACATAACCGCAGTTATCTCAAGGCGTTTGACAAAATGGAGTAGGTAGTGCTCCTCAGCATGTTAACAGTCAAGGTCTAAATTATTATCTATTATTGTTATTGTTATTTTAGGCGGGCCAGATCAACATGAGCACCGGGCCTGATGTGGCCCACGGGCCGTAGTTTGCCCACTGGCGCTAGAAACTGAACTCATTTAGTAACATGTCTTATGTTTGTAGCTTTTAGTCTATATGAAATGTAATCAAATCAACTGTGGATCATTTAATGTTTTAATTTAATGTGTCAAAAGGTTTTATAGACCCACAGCAAACGTTTGTTGCCTAACAGACCCCACCAGTTGGAGGCGCTGTGCTGTTTTCTCCAAAGCAAATCTAACCAACCGTACTTTACCGTGTGCACTGACACCACATTCCTGTTTTTGCAGTGGGCAAACCTCACAAGTGTGCCTACTGTGGGCGGAGCTACAAGCAGCGCAGTTCCCTGGAGGAACACAAGGAGCGCTGCCACAACTACCTGCAGTGTCTGGGCCTGCAGAACAGCATCTACACAGGTTTGTTATCTACTAGGCACCGCCCATCACCCTCCCTACTGAGCCTGACAGCCTATGCAACCCAAAATTCTGTCTGTCACCTGAAAGCACCGTCTCGCTTTACACATGGACAGACGTTTGAACACTGATTCTGTGAGCAGGAACATTTACAAACCAAGAGCCTCATGTTTGTCAGAATAATCCGTTCTGCGCTCTGTGACCATTAAAAGGATCGAACAAAACAAAAAACAACACCTCTAGACACGCTTACCAGTAGTAAAGCTTGACAACTTTACTACAAAAAACCAAAAGGCTTTGACTCTGAAACCCTCTTCTCTGTCTTGCTTTCCAGTAGTAAAGGAAGAAAGCAACCAGAATGATCAGAGGGAAGACATGAGCCAGACGGGATCTGACAGAGCCTTGGTGCTAGACAGGCTAGCTAATAACGTAGCTAAGCGTAAGAGCACAATGCCACAGAAGTTTGTGGGTAAGGGCTGAAATCTGCTTCCTTTTTATTTTCACAGAAGTGTTGCTATTCTGTTATGCAAAGTCTTATCTTTGCCTGATCCGAGGCAGCTTAAGATGTTGGGACGCCGTCCCGTTGAGTAAATTCAGAACACAAAGAGGTCTCGATGAGAAAACAGATATTTAAAGTTCAAGATGATGGCAGTGTGACTACACATTAAACGGAAGGAGGATGAAGATGTTAAGCCGATGTTGCGTCCATTGCCGTGACCCTCTGTCTGTCTGTCCTCTGCAGGGGAGAAGCGTCTCTCCGATCTGTCCTACGAAGGAGGCGCCGGCGAGCTCATCCAGCCACACGTCATTGATCAGGCCATCAACAGCGCCATCAACTACCTAGGGGCGGAGTCTCTCCGCCCTCTGGTGCAGACATCTCCGGCGTCGTCCTCGGACGTGGCCCTGGGTCCCCTGTACCCCTTACACAAGCCCACCACCGAGGGGTCGGGCCTGTCGGCCAAAGACACGGCGGCCGAGAACCTGCTGCTGCTGTCCAAGTCCAAGTCGGCCTCCAGCGAGAAGGACGGCTCGCCCAGCCACAGCGGACAGGACTCCACTGACACCGAGAGCAACAACGAGGAGCGCCAAAGTGGCGGCGGAGGCGGCGGCGGCCCGGGGCTCATCTACCTGACCAACCACATCACCTCAGGGGTCCGTAACGGCGTGCTGCCCCTGGTGAAGGAGGAGCAGCAGAGGCAGTACGAGGCCATGCGGGCCAGCATGGAGATGGCCTCCGAGGGCTTCAAGGTGGTGACCAGCGACGGGGACCAGGTGAGGGCGTACCGCTGCGAACACTGCCGCATCCTCTTCCTGGACCACGTCATGTACACCATCCACATGGGCTGCCACGGCTTCAGAGACCCCTTCGAGTGCAACCTGTGCGGACACCGCAGCCAAGACCGCTACGAGTTCTCCTCGCACATCACGCGAGGGGAGCACCGCTACTGAGCCCGGGGTGGGTGGGACGCAACAGGTGTACATACGGAGAACACGCCAAAAGATGCAGACACACACACACACACGTAGACACACACACACTCTGATATGCACATAGGATACATACCCAAGGATGCATATTACAAGATACATGGTTAAATGTCTTGAAGTTGATTTTTCTGTTCCTTGTTTGTTTTTTTGTTTGTTTTTTTCTTACAAAGTATGCATGTGTTGAACACAGACGTGGGACAATTTAAAGAAGTAAACAAAACTACATTATCTCAGTTTTAATGGCGTATTCCCAAATTATTCATCATGAAAAAAGAGGTTTTTGGGGAAAAGTGGCAGAAGTTGCTGTGTAAGTTTTTCAAGATATTATTTACACCATTGTAAAAACATAAAAATACATGTGTTTTTTCTTTTTCTTCTTTTTTTTCTTTCAATTCCTACTGATTTTGCATCCTGTTTGCAATGTTAATAAGATGTTTCTGTCCTCCAGCGAGCTCGAGTGTCGGTATTGGAACATTGGATATGCGATACAATCATATTTTTCAACAATCATTGTAAAAATCCCTCTTTTGATTTTACAAGATTCCAACCTGTTGTATTTGTAGCAATCTCCATATTATTTATATCACAGTGACATGGCTGTTTTTGTATTTATTACAGTGGTTGATATTTGTCTGTGGAGTAGATAGAGAAGTTGCATCCATTTCAGTTCAACTGGACTAAACATGTTTGAATTGAAAACGTGGCTGTGGCTGCTGCTGCTGCTGGAAACTATTTTATGGATTTGATCCAAAAATGGAAAAAAATAAAAAGAATTATCCTTTTGTTTCACAGCTGATTGCTGAGAATTGATTTGTCAACCATAAACCAGCCGTTTAAAGGCTGGCGGAAGCTTTATGCTTGCAAAATATCAATAAAGGATATTTTATATAGTCACAACGGGAGTTTGATGAATTTTTCTTCATAAAATGAAGCCATTTTTGTGGAACATTTGTGAATAGTTTTATTTCATAACATTTATATTCCTTGCAAAGGACTGTTCAAACAATCTGCTCTCAGTATTAAAAGAATTATTGAATGTCTTTTTACATAAATTTTTATACTGTCTTTGCCTGTGTGAAGCTACTTTACTCCCCTTCTTGTTTTTATTTCCGAAAGCTGAGGCCAAAATGGAAATGACATGGAAATTTCGCGCACTCTCGAGCCTCCTGCAATAATTAAGTTTAGACAGCAGTCAAGACGCTGCTCACTTCCACCTGTCAAGAGACGGCAAAGGCAGATTGACTGACACTGAATGGCATTAGTCCGCAAATTAGCAATAAAAAAGTAGAAATAAAGTGAAGGCAGAAGTTCAGGTGAGTGGAAAGATTTGAATTGAGACAAATATTGTCTGTATTGTGCACCAGGTGGGTTCAATAGACATGATGACACAAAAAATACTGCAGGAAGATTGTTGGCTATTATCTACAAATTGTCTTTGTGCCTATCTAAACAAATGATTTTACACATCCTCTGAATGACACTGCATCATGTGTAAGTGACATTGGTCCTCATAAGGACCTTTCAAGACCTTGCAAGACACACACCTCATTCTCAGACACACACACTCACACGCACACCAGTGCACACATGCAGCGTTCGGAAGCGGGAGAGAGCAAAGGAGCAGCCGCTCCAACCTCTGAGGAACAGAGGCCGAGACCGCGGCCCGGGGCAGCGGAGCAGAAGACAGGAGCCGAGGGAACCGAGGGGGCCGGGCAGGGCCGGCCCGGGTCGGGCCCAGCAGGGGACTCCTGCGAAGGAGCTCGCCGGCGGCACGCGGTGACAGTCATGTCCAGATGGCTGCTGTGTGATTCGGCAGAAACAGGATGCAGCTGTGGCCAGCGCCGCGCCCCCTCTCCCCTCCACCCCCGTCGCCCTCCCCTCATGCTTGACTGGGACCCAACAGGGGGAGGGAAGACATTTGCATGAGAGGGATAATCTGGCCAAGTAGCTGCGGCCCTGCCAGAATCCCAAATCTCACTTCCTCTTTCAGCCAGCTGACTGAAATACTCGTCCACTTTAAGAAGCAGATCTGATCTGATCCAGCTGCGTGGCGGCACCATCCAACGACCTCGGCACGCCGATGCTTGTTTCCTCACACTTTACGTGATTATCCGGGATGGGGTGGGATTGCGGTACTATTTCAAAGAATATTTCGAAAATAGCACTTCTAAAATATTTGGTCAGATTTAATTCAAACAATAGTAACTGTACCCCAAGTCCTCATGTGATTTTAGGTACCATAACATCATAAAGAAGCGTGACCTACTGTACGTCAGAGAGCCTGATGATTTTGAGAAATTCTATCTTCGAAGCACCAACTATGACAAGTCCCTTATTTTGGTAGTTGTCTGACATTTTGTAATATCATTTTCTGAATTGCTGAAATTTGAAAGAACAAACAATATACATGTGCCAGAAAAGCTACATGTTGTGGAAGATGATCATCGCAATCGCCGTTGATCATGATCATTGCATATGGTATACTGTTTACTAGAGATATTAGCCCGATATTAGCATAGAAATGTAATATCGGTATCAGATTTTTTGCTTTAAAACCGATAAGATAAAAACCGATAAAAATGAAATAATGCTTGCGTTACACCGAAATAGTGCCTATGCGCTCCTGAAGTGTTTACCGGCGCACATATCGGTATCGGCTGATATATGGTAAATTGAGAGTTGGACAATATCGGCATATCGGATATGGGCAAAAAAGCCAATACCGGACATCCCTACTGTTTACTTTTTAGTATTCATAACTTCTTTAGGATATACTGTATACTGTTTATTGTTAAGATAAGTTAAGTTAAGTTAAGTTAAGTTAAGACCAACGGATTGAGACCAACAGATTGAGAAAGTACCCACAGTACCTTCCTACCTATCTACCTGCCTAATGATGCTTGATACTTCCCCGTAGCACCTTGGCTCCAGTAGTTTGGCTTGATTTTCTAAGTAAATTGATCCTTTCCAAAAGGCAGTTTTGAAGCATCTTATAGCAACAAGCCCCCTAACTACTAGTTTGTAACTCAGTGTCACAGCCCATCGTTCCTCAAGCTAATTTGGGTTCAATGCCAAGTCTAACTTGTCCACATACTGTAAGCAAGTGAGGATAGAAAATGATGGCTTGACAATAGATGGCCATGACAATATTTCTGTTTATAAGTCTCAGGTCTGATCACACCCACTGTGTTTACAGTAGTAGCGGATCTGCATCAGGCCCTTTGGATTGGACCCTTGCGTGTCCATGTTTGTGGTGTGTGTGTGTATGTTGAGGGCACAAAAACAGCTCCGCTGGGTCCGTAAGATGGCTGCAACCCGCGTGCACCATATGTCTCAGATTTTAAGGCTTCACTCGGAGGACTCTATGGATCCCAAAATCACCAGAGGAATTCTGTGCATCTGTCCCAGTCCAGCCACGAGGAGTCCGGGGTGTGGAGAGACACTCGAGTGGCCCTGTGGGACACGGTCCTTCTCTGACTGCTGGCTAATTCAACAAAGTTTCAGTGCAGTGGCCAACCACACCATTCTGAAATATTTATCAGGGACTTGACAAAAAGATGAAAAATGAATGAAAGTATTTTTTTTCATGGTCTTCCAGTTTAGAAAAAAAAGATTGTCTCATTAAAATTACATGACAATTTCATTTCATGTGTGCACAAATTATAATCGTCTCCTTTCCACGGGCGGTGTGTGCGACCATCAACATCTGATGATGGAGCGCTTGGAAATGGACAAATCAGTTTCGCCTCTCTGGACATGAGCAATTGTCACACACACATCAATTATACACAGTACCTCTATATATAATTAATAAAAAGTAACCGTATACTTAAAATAAGGGAACTGGAGTGTATTATGTGCATGGCCATAGTAATACCCGTGGTGACGATAGTGACAAATATCCAATTGAAGGGAAGTATTGCAGCAACTGATTTTCCCGCTTTTGTATTAATCACGCACAGGAAGGGAGGACGACTGAACGAAAGGCGTTCCACAACGTTTTTTATCATGGGGCCCAGGATACTTTAAGGGTTGCCCAACTTCCTCCGGCACGATTAGCACATCAGACATCAGGGAAATTTCAGGACGAGTGAGAAATGAGGCATAATGATAGACGACACTCACACACAGAAACTGCCTGGATCCCCAACAGAGAGATGAGATCACACTGCCCTCTGTGGAGTACAGGGGAAGGAAGATGTGCAGAAAGAGGTACGGAGAGAGAGACAGAGAGGGAAAATAAAGAAATTATTCCAAAGCAGTTTCACCTCTGAGAATAAAGCAAAAGACGGAGTGTATTATCATATCTATTTATTTTATAAGGACAATAACTCTAAATCAGACAAGGCATGAATAACAAAGAGGGCACCCCTGCAAATACAGTCGAACACAAGTTATGCAGGACTGAGTAAAATACTGACTACTAATCACATTATCAACAGCACAACTTACACCTGTTTGGCCTTGAAAAGGAGCTCAAAGAGATAACGGAACCAAGGTCTTTGTTTTCCAGAACAATCCTTAGGCGGCACTATTTAATTGCTTAAATGATTCATACAAACTGGACAAATACCTGAACATCTCCATTGTACCAAACAAAGTTAACAAAAGACTTTTGTAAAGGAGGACATGGTTCATCATCCACACCCAAAAGTTTTGTTCCACTCCTCGTACAATTCCAGGTCCTTGCTGGAGACGCTGGGTCGCACGGTTTTCAAGGCTTCCAGGAAGTCGGAGTGGAGGATTGGCCGCACCTGCTCCACGCTGATAGTGGCGATGTCTGTCAGACAGATGCTGCGGATAGGGCCCAGCGCCGCCTCCCGGCAAAGCTGAGTCATATCAGCGCCCGAGAATCCCTCGGTCGCCGTCACCACGCTCTCGAGGTCTCCGTCTCTCAGCTGGTTCTTCTCCCGAACCATGAGGTTGGTGACCATCTGCCGTCGTGCGGTTGCTTCGGGCAGAGGGATGTACAACCTTTTAGCCAGACGACGACGGGCGGCCTCGTCGATCTCCTGAGGGCGATTGGTGGCGCCCACCACCAGGATGCGATCCTCGGCGGCTGTGGCCGCCCCGTCCAGCTGGACTAGGAACTCGGTCTTGATCCTCCGGGAAGAGTCGTGCTCCCCGTCTGTGCGCTGGGAAAGCAGCGAGTCGATCTCGTCGATGAAGATCACAGCCGGCTGGTGGCAGCGGGCGATGGCAAACAGGGCCCGGACCATTTTTTCTCCCTCGCCCACCCACTTGGATGTGAGCGAGGAGGCGCTGATGCTAAAGAAAGTGGCCCCAGACTGGCAGGCGATGCACTTGCCGATGAGAGTTTTGCCTGTCCCAGGAGGTCCAAATAGAAGGATTCCTTTCGGTGGACCACGGAGCCCAGTGAAGATGTCGGGACGCAGCATAGGCCAGACTACAATTTCCTTTATGGTTGTTTTGGCAAACTCCAGGCCCGCTATGTCGTCCCAGCCTACAGGAGGACCGTGATCCATGATCTCACTCATGATCAGCTCAATGATTTTTGGCTCAAAGTTTTTCAATCGCTCATCCAGGATCTGAGGCTCCTGACCGGAGGCCTGACCTGCACGTCCTTCTTCCTCCTCCTGTTTCGGTACAGGCGACACAAATTTAGAGAAAGCTGCACGTGGCCTGTTGGCACCCAGAGATTTCTTCACACTTGTTGCGATAGCAGCGCTCTGACCTCTCTGGGGCTGGTGGGAATTCTTTTTCTGCTGATCAATAACAAACTGCTCTCGTGCTGATTTAAAGGTATTGACAGTTCGTGGATCGGGACCTGCCTGACCTCCATGAGGACCCTTGCTATTGTCTCCGCCATCTGTGTTGTAGAAATTTTTCCGCTTGGTTGGATTGGAGGAGGGGAAGAAAAGGGACTGATTGTTCTGCGTGCTGCCAGTAGGGCCAGTGTGCCCCTGTGGAGTGACTGAAGTTGTTTGACCAAACACAGATTGGGGACGTGCTGGAGGTCTGGAGAATGAGTTAGGATTGCTTGCAACCTCTGATCCTCTTAGCTTCTCTTTGTCGCCACCGTGAGGGTTACAGCTAATGTCATTGAATTGAGGTAGGCCTTGCTGGGGTGGCTGGATGGGTTTGAATAGATGAGATTCAGGTCTTACGCCGGTAGCAACATCTGACAGGGAATTGGTTTTACTCTCTTGTCCTACTGTAATGCCAACATCTGCTGGTGCCACGAGGGAGCCCTCTCCTCCTGCCCGCATCATCTTCTGCACACACGGAAGCTCCATCACACTCTCCATGGTCAGAGAAGACTCCCACTTGTCACTGTGGTTCCTCTGACTTCGTGCCAAATGCAGCGAAGCCTCTGCATAGTTGTTGAGGCCTTTGTGCGGGTCATCGGAGTCCAGCAGCGCAGAGTAGCGCTCCGAGAAGGTTCTGAACAGGCTGGCCATGCCCGCCTCAGAGAGCTGAGAGCTTGCCCATGCATACTGAATGGAGAGGATGTGGGCCCGGTAAGCATCTGCCGTCTGTTCAGGTGCACAGGTGCCAGAAGAAATGTCAAAGGACCTCCTCTGCCACTCATCCAGGTGTGCGTCACTCATGCCTGGCCTGCTCCAGCCTGGTGGAGGAGAGCGAACAGGAGACATTAAACATTCATGACCCCAGCACCAAGCAGGTCACTTGCTCATGACCCATGCACAAACAATATGTTGAGCATTTTAGTCTAGTAACAAACAAACATTTGAGCCATCCTCCCCAATGATCACAAATACGAAGGGCAGCAGCAATTAACATCTAAATCCCCGGGGCCTAACTTGAACAAAAGAATGAACTCTATGTATGAAGGCAATAGGTTACACGGCTACATAAAACAAACAAACAAACAAACAAACAAACAAAAAACAGAGCAAGCGATAAATATTAGTGATTCCCCTGACGTTGAGGTGGCCAGAACAATAACAAAACCACATTTATTGGACATAAACACGTGCCCTTTAAACCTAGCTAACTCACGGTTTGTATACTTATTATCGGAGGAGATGATAGCGGTAAACTGTGCTGTGTATGAGTATGTGTGGACGCTACCATATGTCTTACCAATTTTAAACAATGGCACTTACGTTTACAGATTGTCTAGATTTTGAACAAAGGCAGGAATTCCCACCGGCGGCTCGAAACGTTTGTTTACTATTTTCTGTTACGTGACCCAATGCGTTTTTCCCGCCAGTAAAAACTTCCTTGTTGCGTCTCGTTCCAATTCGCTTCAAAAAACTTTTTAGCACAATGTACAACTTCTTACATACATGCTAGATTGTATTCACTCTGATAGTAAACATGAGCGCTCGTCAGAGTCACTCACTCGTCCAAGTGATCTTAAAATTTGGAGATCGACGTAAAATCCTTTACGCAAAATTAGCTGCTGTGAGAAATGGAACTAGACCCGGAACGCCTTCGCGCTTTAGGCTGCTTCATTTCTTCTCCAGGCCCTCCCAGAGACGGGGCTTGTGCAAAGTTTGAGACTTTTCACCGTCTTTTGCCTCACTACTTGCCGGTGTCAATTCATAAATAAATGACGATCACATTTTTGAAACCGTAAGACATGTGAAATTCAAGTAATGACGATTTACACTGAATGTAACCCAAAGAGTTCAATCTTGCCAAGGGATGGGCTACTTTCGAAGCCAATTCGATGGCGCCATCTTCTGGGCATTGTTATAACAGTGGAATTGTATTTTTGTATGTTGCATTGTGGGATATGTAGTGTACATTTTGCTACATAAACCGAAACGCCGAACCAAGTAAAAGTATGCAAGGAGGCCTAATGATGAGTGTTGAGGGGAATCCTAATAAAACATGGGAATTTCACTGAAAAAAATAAAATTAATTTTCAGGCTCAGGGACAGAAATGCGCAATAAAACCACAATGGAGGAATAATAAACTACATTACCCAGAATCCAACGGGCTTTGTATTTATTGTGTCGACAGAGGATGACAGAAGCCGAGCACCAGAGAATAAAGCGCCGGTGGGGAAACATGCGGCGTGCTTGATTCAAACCATCACAGGACTCGACCACACTGCAAATTCCCATTGCTTCTCCTCCTTTTTGCTCAACTTTATATCCTTAAGCTGCGTCTAAAGTTTTCGGGAGACCTGGAGGCTCCCTGGTAGGGATGTAGACGGCTGGGTCAGCCTCGGGAACCGGTAGTAAGAGTCACACCCTGTCCGCAGACGTTTCCAATCGAAGGACTAAAGCCTCCGTTACAACATGGAATAACTACATTTTTTATGCTTCATGTTGAAATGAAGAATTTCGGGGTCACTGCAGCTCGTTGCAGTGTGTGAAATTGCTACGGAGGGGCTGACTATGACTGACTCGTTGTGTCACAAACACAAAATACGGCGAGAAATCTGTTAACATAGTGTTTAGTGTTATTCGGCCTTCTCCTGGTCATCATTGTGACATTATGAACGTCTCCATGTATACATTTGTCTCCCGAGACGACAACAGCACAGTTTATGCAGAAGTCTCCAAAATCCTTCTCTCAACTGGACATTGGAAGAGGTTAAAAAGAGACAATCCACGGTTTAACTTAATGCTGGGTGAACGTAACAGACTGCCATTTGGACGCTTAGGTAAAGTATAAATCTGTCTATTTATATATAAACTGTCTACTATGTGCCTGATCTGGGCGTTTTGCTTTGTCATTGTGTGGGGAAAATAGCCACTCTCTCGATAGTTAGTAGATGCCCGTGGGGCGTGCACAAATCTCTGCGATGGTAAGATGCTCACTATTGCAACTGAAAGGTTGATTTTGAATTTTCAGGTCACGAGCCAGGACTGGTGCAGCTGGTGAATTACTACAGAGGAGCTGATAAGCTTTGCCGGAAAGCGTCCTTAGTCAAGTATGCATCCATTCCCTAAATTTAGATGTGCTTTGTCATTTGTCTTTGTGTTTCGCGTTAATGTAATGCCTTTCTGCCCCGTAAATAATTCAAACAGCCACGCATTAGCTGTCTGTTTTTGGTCTCAACATCACACAGGCTAATAAAGACGAGCCCAGAACTCTCCGAGTCCCCTAACTGGTTCCCAGAATCCTACATCATCTATCCCACCAACCTCAACACGCCTGTTGCGCCAGCCACAAATGGCATTAGTCATCTGAAAAGCAATCCCAAAACAGATGAGCGGGAAGTCTTCATGGCCTCTTATCACGCAAAGAAGGAAAGCGGAGAGGGAACGGTGTGGATAGCCAAGTCGTCGGCTGGAGCTAAAGGTAATCTGAGTGGTGCATGCTTGTCTTGTCTAGCTAAGTCAAATTTGACACAAATGCAAATGCGTAGACTTGTAAAAAGGTACTAGGGAATAAATTAAGTGAAATACTGAATCTCTGTATTTGTTCGACATTGGATCAACTTACCTTTCTACTTGGCTTACTTATTTTATTGCTACAGGTGCTGGTATTTTGATATCCCATGATGCAAACAAACTGCTGGAGTACATTGATAATCAGGGACAGGTACATGTTATTCAAAAGTACTTGGAGAAACCGCTACTCCTGGAGCCAGGACATCGCAAATTTGATATCAGGCAAGTCCAACATACCTCTGGAAAACCTGCTGAAATGAAATTTGGATGTTTTTGACATGGCATCATCGCTCATGAGTTCTTCTCTGCTAATGCTAGGAGCTGGGTGCTCGTGGACCATCAGTACAACATCTATCTGTACCGCGAGGGCGTGTTGCGGACGTCCTCCGAGCCGTACAACAGCGCCGACCTCCAGGATATGACCAGCCACCTGACCAACCACTGCATACAGAAAGAACTCTCCGAGAACTACGGCCGATACGAAGAAGGCAACGAGATGTTCTTCGATGAGTTCCGACAGTACCTGCTGACTGCTCACAAAGTCACCTTGGAGACCACTATATTACCTCAAATCAAGCAGATCATCAAGTGAGTGGATGTGCTTGTCAGTGGCGTGACTTTGAAATCACAATAAATATCTTTGTGAGGTCAACAGCATGTCGATAGTTAAGTTTCATTTCCAATTTTAGCGTGTTTGTTTTTGCCATGTGACCTTTCAGGAGCTGTCTATCATGCATTGAGCCAGCAATCAGCACGAAGCACCTGTCCTACCAGAGCTTCCAACTCTTTGGCTTTGATTTTATGGTTGATGAGAGCTTTAAAGTGTGGCTTATTGAAATCAACGGAGCACCAGCTTGTGCACAGTGAGTGTCATCCCTTTTCAGTTTTTGACTATATCTAGTTCCTCCATGATCTTTTGTATCTCATCAAAAGAGTCTAATCTATTGCCCGGAGTGGAATTCTAACTCTAGCCCTTCATCTTCCAAATGAACTCGACTATTTTTGATGAAATGTTTCAGCAAAATCAATTGTCTATGCCAGATATCGGATCAGTCACAGTCGCTGCAGCAGTCTGATTATCGCTCTTTCCAACTGGCTCATCTGGCCAGTCCAGCGAATGCAAAAGCGAGTGAATTCCCACCCTCTTTTTTTTTTTTTTTACAGGAAGCTGTATCCAGAGCTGTGTCAAGGCATCGTGGACGTAGCTATTTCCAGCGTCTTCACCCTGAATTGTGGCGGCGATTCATCTGCCTCCTCCTCACCTTATTCCTCGTCGCCCTCCTTCTCCACCACCATCACCACCAACTCTTGCTCCTCCCCCAAACTGCGGGGGCCGCTCCACGTGGGCCCCTTCACTCGACTCTGAGCACACGCAAACGCTCGCCGCTCCCCGCGAAACTCCCGATGAAGAGGCTCCTTCCCTGTTTTATGAAGTGTGTAAAGTAAATGTTGAGTGTGATGGACAGAGCCTAAAGAGGAGAAATGGTCCCCAGTACTTGTGGAATCTTGGATGACATCTTTCACACCCTTTCACTGTTTTTGCCCTTGGAACAGAAAAATGAGGGCCATGACGACAAGGGGCTACTCCAACTGTGAGACTGTAGTGCCTTACATGTCCAGCCACGCTCCCTTAAAAGCAAAACAAAAAAACTCATGCTGTCAAAATAGTTGGTAGTCCTACGACATGCTTCATAAGCCGCTGCACTGTTGCCCTTTTTATTTCACTTTTACTCTGGTTTGTGTTTTCATTTGCGTGCATTTCTGTACGATCTGTTTCATACTTCTCTGTATACTGGAGTTGAATCTCCAGCATACAGATCAGTTCCACAACAATTATTCCTTTGAATTGAAATTGCAAGATTTGAGGAAAGGAATGCTGGTGGGGCAAATAAGAAACTGTCCTACATTTGTGCTCCTGAGCAAGGCACCATGTGACTGCCACCTCCGTAGGGTCAATGCTGGCCATCTTCTGTAGCACTAACATTGCAACTGTGCACACTTCTATGTTTTGTTTTGTTTTTTTAAGTTTAAGAGTGCATGTCGGAGTGCATGCTTAACTTGCATGCTTTGAGGAAGCAGTCGTTTATTTTGAACAAACTTCAGCTGTCAGTGTTCAGTGTTTTAGAGTGTGGAACTTTTTCGTGTAGTGTTTTAGATTTTTTTCTCGCTTTGAATGAAAGCTGGCAAGAAATGAGAAGCAGTTGAGCTCTGCTTCAAGAGGATTGACGGAGGGAGACAAAGATCTCAAGTATTATTCTCTGATGTTCTTACCAAAGATTAGATTGAAATGATTGTTAAACATTTAGACCCCTGATTCCCAGAAAGCTTCAGCCTGCCGACAAACCCCTCGTCTAGTCTAACCTGATAATTTGCTTTTTATAGCTACCGATATCTGCTGCCCGAAATGAGGTCCTTCATATTTTAGTGTCATGAATGACTCGAGTTTGTGTTGTGTAGTCATTTGTCTGTATTTGTGCCCCTTGTTTCTGTACAGGCACCAGGTGTGAAGCACTATCGGATCAGTTTTGTTTTCCAAGGGTGGAATGAAGGATTTTGCTTCCCGTTATGTCTTCATTGTTCGCTCACAGTTTGCGATGTCTGTTTTTTTAGCTGAATGCCCTAACCTGCTACTCCATACAGTGATATTAATCTCTAGCCTCCCTAAAATAACTGATATTAGAGGAGGGGACAGTGATCTGCCATGGAGACTCCACTAGGGTGCAGCCAAAAATTGATAAGTTGATTGACAGCTTGTAGTTTCTGTTCTCTTTCTGTAGCTTTTAAGTTCCTATTCAAGCAGCACAAGACCATAATGTCTACTTTTTGAGAGATTATATTTTGGTTGATGTTTCTGACGAAGAATGACGAACGAGGTGGTGAAAATGTCTCAGATTTATGTCTTAAGACGCAGGGCAAATTCAGTCCATAATCTCCGACCGAGTGATTAGATGAATGTTTGCCTGGATGTGTTATGGAGCCCAGCTGGTGCTAAAATAATGAGTGAACCTTTGGTTAGATATTGATGCATGTAAATGATTGGTCCAGTCATCCAGGTAATGTTTGAGTTACTGAAAACTGAGCAAACCTGCCAGTATTGTTCATTTTCTGAAATATTTTTTTAATGGAAGAAAGCGTGCCTTAGAGGGAATTGCATAATTAGGTGAAGAAGCAACAAACCTCCAGCTTTCAAATGCACCTTTGAGTTGTTTGTCTGCATCGCAAATCAGTCGCTTATTATTGTACTTGTATTATATTCTGTTCTCTTGACAGACTTCATCAATACATTTTCATTATGCTATAGCTGACCTCTTTTGTAGTTGCTGTGATATAACCCATTTCTTGGGCTCCGATATCAAAGATTACATGTTGTTTTGTTAGTTGTGTTGAGTCCAAAATACTGCATGAATGTTCTGCTGTTACATGTAGAATAAAACATGTTACTGTACAGTACATGAGGTCTTTGTTTGCTTTTATGTCTGCACCACATGAATTGATAAAGACATGACAGCTGATGCCCCTGAAGTGGACCTTGACTGCTGTGTTTCCATTTCAGTTGTGATTCATCTGTGCACCAGGTTTGATTCAATATCTGATTTGATCAAAGATTCCATGGGGTAATTTGTCATTTTTGCTGATTTTAATTCTCCTCCTCTTCCCTCCCACCCGGTTACCCCTTCACCTCCTCCTCCTTATGTCCCATCTCCTCAACCCTTTTAATTTAGTTTTTGGTTGTGGTTTCTCAGTTTTCTACATCAGAAGGGATTTTGTTTTAATTTGCTCTCAAATTATATATTTTTGCACTTGGTTTAATGTCTTAAAAGATTTATCTCATTTTCCTTTTGCTTATATCTATCTACAGTTTTAACAGTTTGGGCAAAATAATCCACAGAAAAAACACATCTTGGATATTAAAATATCGGTATCGTATCTCTATTAGTGATACTGGCCTTGTACTTTGTGTATTTGGTATCGAATCGATATCAAAATCTGCTTCATCGCACAGAATTAGCTCTGGTCGTAGTTCAGACTTGAAAGCCAAAAAAAAACCCCGACTTTCTTAAAAGAGAAAAAAAAAGAAAATAATTATGGTTTTGGGAGAAGGGAAAACGCGCACTATGTCAGTAATGTTTACAAGTAATATTGAACATGGCCTGTGACCTCGCCTCAGATTTTATTTTTTTACTTTTAAATTGGAGGCGGGGGTTATTTACTTCCTGGTCACGTTAGAAGTATTTCCGGTGTCACTCTGCCCATGTGGTAAACAACCACATGCCTCCCTCGTCGGCGCAGCCATGGAGTCGGCGATCAAGTGGACTAAGTTACCCAAAGCTCCCTGTTTGAAGAACCTGACGGACGGAGGCTTCGGCCGGCTGAAGGAGGAGCAGCAGGCCGCGGTGCAGGAGCTCACCAAGTGCCACATCGAGTCCTTCGACCAGGCTGTCACCGATGGGCTGAGCCGCGCCACGCAGGTCGGTGCCCCAAATCTCAGCGCCGTTCTTTAAATTGCAGAAGAGATTTGGGGATTGCACATTACGAGATATGACAAGATTATTTGATTAGGGGTGAGATCGACGTTGAAGAGTCATAGCGATTTATAGAAGACTTGGTCAGTGACGTGAAATAGGTCATATATTCGTGCACAGGGGTACAATTTCATGTCCTCCGCTATTGTTGAATATTTTTAATTAAAGGTATCTCCCAGCATTGTAGATCTGCGCAGTCTTCCGCCAGAGAAGATGCATATAACCTCAAAATCATGTATTCTATTGTGTTTGTTTATTCAAGGGTGCAGAGCGATAAATATGTTACAATTGGCTAGTTTTCATCTTCATGCAATTTGTCCAATCTTGTATATCCAGTTTTGCACATTCTAAGAAGCATTTTCATATTTATACAAGTTGTTAAGTCGTGCAAAGAGGGTGTAATGTCTATATGCAGTACATGCCTATAATGGAGACTCTTCAGGTAATAAACAAGAGGAATCAAACTAGCAAAACAGCAAAACAATGAAACATAAAGAAGTATTGTGCAATCTGGTAAACAAATGTTATGAATGAAACATATCAATCCTATAGAGGATGTACATGTTTATGCATAGATATATACAGTATGTGTACGTGAGTATCTTGGTATGTAATCTGGAAATATAAATGCTCCGTTTTTTGCCAGATGTATGAAAATTGCAAATGAAATGAAATGATACGCTCAATTGAAATAGACTGAATTAATTGTTATCGGAATTCATCCTCTGAATTGACCATCCTTGTGTGCTCTGAAGTCTCTCATCTTTGTAACAATGATGCCATCCTCTTCAGGCTATCCCACCACTGGAGTTTGCCGTCAAAAACGACAGAATCAGCCTCGCCTTCGTTGACGCCGCCATCTACAACCCGACGGTCGCCAAGGGCAACATCTGCTCTGATGTCAGGGTGTTTCCAGCAGAGTGTCGGGGAAGACGATGCTCATACAGAGGAAAGTTGGTGGTGAGGCTCAGATTCCTGTTTCACCTCTGACAAGCACGTTGACAGACCAGCTGATTGGTTCCTTTTTAGCTTGAATTCTGTAACTGCCAAGGGCAACACGCAGACATTCAGAATCATTGCGATGCAACAACCCAAGCAGCAAAGGAAAAAAGGAAACAAAATATTGACGTCAGGATGGTGGCAAGATCTTCATCTCTATTTGAAAATACACATGTTATTTTTGACCGGTTGGCAGGCGGACGTCACCTGGTCCGTAAATGGCGTCCCTAAAGGCATCATCAAACAGTCCCTGGGTCAGGTCCCCATCATGGTGAAGTCGAAGCTCTGCAACCTGCGTGGCCTCTCCCCCAAACAGCTTGTTGAGCACCACGAGGAAGCAGAGGTGCGACATGATGGTGAATCTAGAATGAGGAGCGGAAGGGAGTCGGACCTTCACCGCAGACGTTGACATCCTGTCTGTCCTATATCAACAGGAAATGGGCGGCTATTTCATCGTGAACGGAATCGAGAAGGTCATCCGCATGCTCATCATGCCGAGGAGGAACTACCCGATTGCCATGTCCAGGCCCAAGTGGAAGAGCAGAGGGCAGGGATACACTCAGTATGGTGCGTAGTGCTGTCGCTGCAACGTATCCCCCATTAGCAACAGTGGCGAGGAAAAAGCAACCCTAACCCCGACCCTACACACAGTGTCCCTGAATTGGAAATTGACGAAAGCAGCCATCTTTAACCCACAGGTATTTCTATGCACTGTGTGAGAGACGAGCACTCGGCCATCAACATGAATCTCCACTATCTGGAGAACGGGACGCTGATGCTGAACTTCATTTACCAGAAGGAGCTCTTCTTCCTCCCCTTAGGCTTTGCACTGAAGGTACTGTATCTCAGCTAATTTCGAGAAATTCGCCTCTGTGCCAGAATTCTGGACTCTAAACCCAAATTGTCACCCACCCATCCCTCCCAGGCTTTGGTGGACTTCACAGACTTCCAGATCTACCAGGAGTTGATCAAGGGCCGCGAGGACAACTCCTTCTACAAGAGCTGCGTGTCGGAAATGCTGCGCGTGGTCATGGAGGAAGGCTGCACCACCCGCGCTAAAGTGCTCAACTTCCTTGGGGAGCGCTTTCGGGTTAAGCTGAGCCTGCCCCAGTGGTACACCAACGAGCAGTGCGCCAGCTTCCTCCTGGAGTAAGACACCATCTCAGCCCCTTTGCTGCGCCTCTGGAATTAACGCCTCTCATTTATTAGCGCTGACTCTCCCCTGCTTCTTCAAACAGAGAGTGCCTTTGCATCCACCTGAGGTCGGACGTGGAGAAGTTCTACATGTTGTGTCTGATGGCGAGGAAGCTCTTCAGCTTTGCCAAGCAGGAATGCATGGAGGAGAACCCAGACAGCATCACCTGGCAGGAGGTTCTCACTCCTGGTCAGCTCTACCTCATGTTCATGAAGGTGAAAATGAAGCAGCTTGGCCGACACCTCTCTTGCAGTTCCCCTCTTCGCCTCACCACGTCACGGTCCTTATTTCTGCCCCCATGCTGCTCCAACAGGAGAAGCTGACCGCCTGGCTGGTGTCCTTGAAGGTGGCATTTGAGAAGAAAGGCAGCAGGCTCCGCTCAGGATGGACCGCGGACAATATGATGAAGCTTTTCAACATGGGTTCCGATCTGACCAAGCCGTTTGAGTATCTCCTGGCCACAGGGAATCTCAGCTCCAAGACAGGTAACATTTTGCAACCCTGCACACATGTCAAAACCTTTGATTCGCACATCTCAAGAATCTGCGCCCCCCCACAGGCCTCGGTATGCTGCAGAACACGGGCCTCTGCGTGGTCGCCGACAAGCTCAACTTCATCCGCTACATCTCGCACTTCCGCTGCGTGCACCGAGGAGCCGCCTTCGCCAAGATGAGGACCACCTCGGTGCGTAAGCTGCTGCCCGAGTCTTGGGGCTTCCTGTGTCCCGTCCACACGCCCGATGGAGAGCCGTGCGGGCTCATGAACCACATGACTGCCAGCTGTGAAATCGTGGCGCCCACCCTGGCCACCACAACTCTTCCGTCCCTGCTCTGCTCCCTGGGTAAGGACTCATTTGAGGACTTGGGGTCAGGGTTAGGGTTCCCTTCCTCCTGTTACACACTTGTCTCAACATTGTGGTCATGATAATTGTCCCCCCTTTGTGGACATTGATGGTTTATCACATAACAGTGCTTTAGGATCACTACCTGACTACCAGTCCTCCTCTCAGATAACATTGTACCCGATTAACGGAATAGAAATGTCTCATTCCCAATATCAATGCTGTTCATCTCTGTGGTGAGGCAGGTGTCACACCAGTGGATGGGTCGCTCTGTCATCCAATGGCCGACTGCTATCCTGTGGTCCTGGACGGTGCTATGGTTGGCTGGGTTGAAATCGAACTTGCTCCCACTGTGGTGGACACATTACGCAGATTCAAGGTAGGACCATCGGATGTGCTTTGGCCGCACTTACACGGCTAGCCGAGGTGTTTCTGATAGATACACTCATACGACTTGTACATGAAGGTCCTGCAGGAGAAGAAGATCCCTCCCTGGACTGAGATCGTCCTGGTGCCCAAGACGGGCAAGGCCAGCTTGTATCCCGGGTTGTTCCTCTTCACAACACCTTGCAGGATGGTGCGGCCCGTCCGGAACCTCACCATGGGCAAGGAAGAGTTGATCGGCACTTTCGAACAGGTACAAACAAAGGAAAAAATCTGTGTCGCCCATCTGTCCTGAGGCATTGATGAGGCCATCCAGAAGTCATGTTTGTGGTCAACTTATCTCCTGCTGCAGCTCTACATAAACGTGGGCATCATGGAGAAAGAGATCGAGCCTGGCGTGACCACACACCAGGAGCTCTTCCCCCACAGTATGCTCAGCGTGGTGGCCAACTTCATCCCCTACTCCGACCACAACCAGAGCCCAAGGAACATGTACCAGTGCCAGATGGGTACGAAAGCATTCAACGCCCAAACATTTCTGCTGTTTCTTAAGTTTTCAAGAAATTTCCTGTAATCTCATCATCGCCTTGAACATCTCTGTGCTCTATGCAGGTAAACAGACGATGGGTTTCCCCCTCCACTCCTTCACCGACCGCTCTGACAACAAACTATACCGCCTCCAGACCCCACAGAGCCCATTGGTCCGACCCAACATGTACGACCTCTACGACCTGGACAACTACCCCAGCGGGACCAACGCCATTGTGGCTGTCATATCCTACACGGGCTATGACATGGAGGATGCAATGGTAAAAAACAAATTAAAACAAAAAAAGGTCCCTAACACCTGTTATTCACCTCAGCATTACCATTTTCAAAGCCAAACTGACGCGCCATCGTCTCGACTTTGTCAGATTATCAACAAGTCGTCGTGGGAGAGAGGTTTCGCCCACGGGTGCATTTACAAGACCGAGCTGGTGGACCTGTCGCAAAAGGCCAACGGAGAAGACGGGGTGGTGTTCGGGATTAGGCAAGGAGACGCCAGAGTAAGCGACAGGCTTGATGCGGACGGGTTGCCGCCCATCGGGACCACGCTTCAGTACGGAGACCCTTTCTACAGCTACATCAACCTCAACACCGGCCAGAGCTACGTCACTTTCTACAAGTAAGTCGTGGCATGGGTGTGGAACTGAAGTGGAACCGTCAAACAGGAATTTCACGATTCCTACATCTGCTTTCAGGAGCCAAGAGAGCTGCGTGGTGGACAACATAAAAATCTGCAGCAACGACCTCGGCTCGGGCCAGTTCAAACGCATATGCATCACGGTCCGCGTGCCCCGGAACCCCACCATCGGCGACAAGTTCGCCAGCCGCCACGGGCAGAAGGGCATCCTGAGCCGCCTGTGGCCCGCCGAGGACATGCCCTTCACAGAGAGCGGCATGAGCCCCGACATCCTCTTCAACCCGCACGGCTTCCCCTCACGTATGACCATCGGGATGCTGATCGAGAGCATGGCCGGCAAGTCGGCCGCCCTGCATGGCCTGAGCCACGACGCCACCCCCTTCACCTTCTCCGAGGAGAGCTCGGCGCTGGACTACTTCGGCCAGATGCTCCAAGCCGGAGGCTACAACTACTACGGCACGGAACGGCTCTACAGCGGGATGAGCGGGCAGGAGCTGGAGGCCGACATCTTCATCGGCGTGGTGTACTACCAGCGGCTGCGTCACATGGTGTCCGACAAGTTCCAGGTGAGGACCACGGGGGCGAGGGACAAGGTGACCAACCAGCCGGTGGGAGGGAGGAACGTGCAAGGCGGAATCCGCTTCGGCGAGATGGAGCGCGACGCCCTGCTGGCCCACGGCTCGTCCTTCCTGCTCCACGACCGCCTCTTCAACTGCTCGGACCGCTCGGTGGCCCAGGTGTGCGTGGACTGCGGCAGCCTGCTGTCGCCCTTGCTGGAGAAGCCGCCGCCTTATTGGTCGTCGATGCGTCACCGGAAAACGATTTGCAGCCTGTGCGGCAAGAGCGACTCCATCGACACCGTGTCCGTGCCGTATGTCTTCCGCTACTTTGTCGCCGAGCTGGCGGCGATGAACATTAAAGTCAAGCTGGAGGTGAAGTGAGCCTGAACTGTGGATTAGAGGGCGAAGCAAAGTGTCAAAGGATGATGTTGAGATGTATTTAATGCCTTTGCCTTATTATAAATATATTTTCTAGTGTCATTCTGCTTGAGATTACAGGTAAATGTTTTGTAATATAAAGAAAATCATGAAAAATGTCTGAGAGTATTAAGAGGCCTGTGATGGAGTGAATGACTGTAAAATAAAGGAAGTCAATGAATTTTACGAACATTTTACTGTTATTTTACTTATGTACATTAGACTTTGTCTGATTTCTGACTGAATAGTTTATACTGTGCAGTGCAAAGATAAATCACCACATCAGAGAGTCCCGCACACCGTTGACATGCAGCTGTCGAAAGAAGCAAAGTGACGAAAACACTCTCTGAAATATTGTCTTCCCCCCCCATTGTTGCCATAGTGCTTGCTAACGGGGAAAATGTTGGGTCTCTGGATGCAAATCTTATAGAATTTCATTGTTTACATGTTGAGGAGATCCCTGCCCCATCTTGGAAAGCACCTTAAGGATAAATTCTGTTATGATTTGACCCCATACAAGTAAAACTTAAATGAACTGAATCGTTCTCTCGGAGTAGTCGCCTCTTTTGCTCATTTCAGTTCTGCCAGAACCCTCGGCAGCTCCAGCACGCTGCCAACAGTGTAGTCCGGCTGCACCGCGCCATCTGGCAAAGCTTCTCCCGTGTTGTTGATCCAAACCGTGGCCCTCACTCCAGCATTAAATCCCCCCTCAATGTCTGTGTCCAGAGAGTCTCCCACCATGACGCAATCCGCGGCTTGCACCCCGACCTCGTTGGAGCAGAAGGTGAAAATGGATTGAGATGGTTTCTGCTCCGCGTGTTCGCCGCCGACCACCACGGCGTCGAAGAACTGGCTGCAGCCCGTGGCCTCCACCTTCTCCCTCTGGGTCTGAGTCTCCCCGTTGGTCAGCAGCGCCAGCTTGTGTGTCCTCCTGAGTTCCACTAGCATGGTGCATACTTCCTCCGACATACTCAGGAGGTCCAAGCGAGTGTTTTTCCACAGCTGGTAGCATTGCGCCGGCAGAGACGGACCCAGACATCTGCCCAAGGCCTCCTGGATACTCTCCTCCCAGTGAACCGTGCGGACCTCATCGATGGTCCTCCCCGCCGTGGGGTCAAACCTCTCATGCAGGAGCTTCTGTTTGAACTTGTCACATATGGGGACAACCATGTCACAGCCAATGCCCGGCGTTGTTCTCAAAAGGTCGCTGACCTGTGAGGTTGAGATAAGTGACAGTTGCCATTAGCTTCAGCGGGCAAGTGACCACATGACCAGAGGTTTTACATGCATTTGACTATCAATATTCAATTTGTTGGGCAATCAAAATAGGGCAGTAACCGGTTTAGAGATCCAAATCACCATGCAGGAGAACGATACGCAGATGAACAAAATCAGAGTTTGAACAAGACACGGATGAAAAATGCAGAGTTTGGAGTGTGGGGCAAAGATTGAATCAAAGTATCATATTCAGGTAGTGAACTATTGTTCAAAGTCACATGACAGAACCAAAATTGAAATTCACGGCACTGCACTTGGAATTTAGTTGGGAGCGTCCGTGAACGTCTCACAGCCAACCGCGACCAAATCGGAAGTTGTCAATTGAAACACTTCAGCAAAATTATACTAGTTTAATTACTGATTAAGTCAATGATAAAGCTCAACTCTAATGTGAAATAAATGAATGAAGTAAACGTTAAGATAGATTTAAAAATATATATACTGGGTCTTGGGAGGAATTTCAATAGAATGTCGACATTGGTTAATCATTTTGGACTGTAACAATCACAACAAAGCAAAATCTCGTCACCTTCTGAATGGCAACTGCTCCCGCTCTCGCCGTTTCGATGAGCGTATTGTCCAAATCAAACAAAATCGCCTTGACCGTCCGATGGTCCATATTCCGGCTCGACCAGGATTCTACACACGCTGGCAGACTAACCGCGGAAACGCTTTTCTACGAGGCGGCGTCGACATGGAAGCTGGGAAATGTAGTCATAACTATGTTGCGCTTACTACGCATGTCCGCTAGAGGACGTCAGTAAATCAAAATATGAATCGAATTTCTTGCTAATTTTGTTGGATGATTAGTTGATAGATTCACCGATACTGCATGACACAATAATGTAAGGATTGGATTTAAAAAAAATCTTTTTAGGATTTGACTTTGTTGCCTGTGTTTCGTTGGAGGGGGATTTATAGAGCAACAAACTTGTGATTCAAATTGTATCCTTTTTTATATCTGCCTTGTTCTTAACTGCACGTGTAAAGCCTCTGTAACAATGTGGATTTGGATAGTATGGGACAATAAAGGTTTGTTGTATTGTATTGTATTGTATTGTGTTGTATTGTATTGTATTGTATTGTATTGTATTGTATTGTATTGTATTGTATTGTATTGTATTGTATTGTATTGTATTGTATTGTATTGTATTGTATTGTATAACAGGTGACTATCATTGGAAGATCACCACTTCATAGTTAAGCCATAGTTTCCAGACTGTTCTGTCTTTCATAGTCCATCTGTAGTGCCAGATCTTGTACTTAACTGAGTTCAAGTTTATTTGTTTGTTTGTTTTTTCCAATACAACCTCGAGTGGTACACTTGGCTGAGGGATGTACCATAAATATCAGAATCGTGCTGTTTGCTTTCAATGAATTGTCGCCCAGCTGTGTCTTTAGCTGTCCAAGCTGCAGCTACATCACCTAGACACGGTGCAAACATCCAGATGCTGGCTACTGCGAGGAAATTGTAACGGTTACACATCTGGAAGGGATGTGAGAGACAGAGGAACCACGCCATGGTTTCAATCTGTCAATCACATGAATAAAGCAAATAATAGAAAATTCCTGGGGATATAGTTTGGCTGCAGTCTGTCAGTCTTCACTTGATTTGCAATGCAGACGCCATTCCCCAACCCTGCTCAACTTTTCCACGCAACGGCGAATAAAGTCGACAATAAAAGAAATCTGCTTATTTGATGGGGACGGCAGCGTGAAGCAAGTGTGGAGACTTCCCAGTGCAACATTGTTATTTCATTATCATTGTTATTTTATTTCTATTTCATAAATTGTTTTTTATTATTTATTGTTATTTTTAACATTAACATTGTTTCCAATATCAATGTCAAAATCCGTTAAGTAGTTCAACATGACAGCAATAACACACTGGATGAATAAAAAAAAAAAAACTAAGAGTAAAGAAAAAAACAATAACAACAACATCAAAAACCCTAAACCCTAAAAAACAAGAAAGTGAAAATAAATAAAAGTAAGTAAGTAAGTAAGTCGGTAAAATAGATAAATAAATAAATAAATAAATGGATGGATAAATGAATACATACATACAGTATATACATAAATAAAATAAATACATATATGAATAAATGACTGACTGACTGACTGACCGACTGAAAGAATGAATGAATGAATGAGAATAAAAAAGTAGCCTTAGTGTCTTAGTGCAAATTTAGACGATGTGTACGGCCAATGGAGGCGCTTGAAGTACGTATGTCCCAAAACACTTGCTCCCTCCCTCCCTCACACACACACACAATTCCAAACACGGCTCCTGTCTTATGCAACCTGTCATTTAACTTTAACTCGGTCGCTCATCTGGCATCAGGCCAGCCGTTCACACGCAACGGGCGGGTGTGCAGGCCTGTAGCATGACCGAACCCATTCAGACATCACAACAGTCCCTTCTCACGTGAGCCGCCGCTGTCTTGGCGGTGACACAGCCGAAGACGGCGGCGGTGGCATCGGCTCACGATATTTCACATTTGGAAGGAGAGAGACGTCGACGTCGACTATAAATCAACGAAATTGTCTGAACGGATCAACCGGCGAGGTCGTCCTCGCGAGGAGGAGAGGCAGGAGTGCAGCTGGCGGTTGCATGCGAAGCAGGAACGTGACGGGCGTGTAGCACGCCGGCTCCAAAACACTTTTACGAGCCCCATCCTTAAAACGCGAGAGCGGGGAGGCAGGAGGCGGAATTTCCCCTTTTGGAGGCAACAAAGGGAAACGACTCGTCTAATAGTGGTAGAAGGCACGAAGAGGGACGCTGCCGAGGCATCTCTCTCTCTCTCTCTCTCTCTCTAGGGCCTGCGGACAGGATCCATTCCTCCATCATCCGTGTGGGTGGCCCTGAATGCATCGTCACCTCAGGCCTCCAGCTGGGCACCATTAGGACAGTAATGACGGGGGTCAGTCCAACCTGGGGCGCCCGTTCCTAACTGTCCAAACTCTTACACCACCCCCACGTCCCCTCTACACACTGTTTGATTAATGATTTATTCAAAAGTGACAGAACAACAAAAGTCCTTATTCTGACCTCATTCCGTATTGAAGCCTGAACTGCAGCGACGCAGCTTTGTCAGGACGCTCAAATCAATCTCAGACCGACACTGGCCACACACACGCGCGCACGCACGCACACACATAGATGCGAGATTTTATCGGGAGCGTCGGAATGTATGAACTATAGTCTAAATAGAGAGGCAGCGGTGTGTGTAATGATACTTGTCATGGTTACGGAGGGCGTCTGGCAACCTGCACGTACACACAAACAAACAGCGGCGCAATCTGGGCAGGACGTGGCCTCCTCGCCGGGTTATGTAACTCTCGCCACGATACAGGGCTGATACGAGTCTCTGTGCCGCTTATGTAAATTATTTGACGTGATTGAAGAGGCGTGCGGCACCCTGCCCACACACACACACACACACACACACACAAATCGCGGTTGATATCTAAACGCCCCTGTCACCTCTTCAACTGCACGAAAGCAAAACACGGTGCCAGCTTACACACGTTTGGGGATGAGGAGAGCTGCTGCCGCTTTCCCACGGGCCTCTGAGGCGGGTCGGGAGTGTGTGGACGCAGAACAGGAGACGGAGGGAGGACGGGACAGGGCCTGGCCGGGCGCCAGAGCATCTGCCCCGATACACCTGAGATCCCTCGGCTTGCCAGGGAACCAGCGTGGCCGCACGTAGGCTGGCGAGGCACAGAAGCTCCGAGAGGAGCCAGGCTCCATGGAAACGCACCGAACCTGCCACAGACAAGTCACAATAAGAAGACGATAACAGTCGAGTGCGTGAGAGCATCAAAATGAGAGGCACAGTGCGAATTGTGCTGGACATAGATACTGCAACACATTTATATCTACAGTCAGAGAAGAGAGAGAAAAGAGAAAAATAAATATAAATTATCATTCACCAGACTGTCAAACACAAATGTAAATGAAATCCATCCAGGTCTTGCTGAGAGGTCAATTCCTTGTTATGTTATACCGGGGGTGGGCAAACTGCGGCCCATGGGCCGCATCAAGCCCAATGGTCTCTTTTATCCGGCCCACCAAAGATTGGTACGGAATTCACAATTTTGACTGCAATCAAAACAAACTACAAAAACAAAACTAGCACCAAACTTTGACACACAGGCAAAGATGGGCGAACAATAAAAAAAAGTTCCAATTAAAAGTCAAATAATTTGACACTGCAATGCGTTATTTCAGTTTGTGTCTCATATGTCTGCACCTCTTGCAGATGCTGGCCATCTGTCAAAATATAAACGTCAATGTGGCCCCTGAGCCCAGCTCTTTCCCCACCCCTGTGTTGGACACTCATGACAAAACCATGAAGATATAAAAAAAAAGAAAGAGAAAACAGAAAAAAAAGGCAAACATGTTGCGACAGCCTCCATAAGTTCCAACTTCTCATAATGGCGGTGAAAGTGAAACTAGCATTGCTGTTGGGGGGCCGGTTGAGTTTGGGAGCAGAGAGGCCTGCATCACTCTGCTGCTGCTCATCTGACGCTAAACACTCAAGGACCGATGGATCAGGACGATGCTGCACGCAGTGCATTTATGTCAGGAGGGTGGCGGCATTTGTAAATAAATTTGATCATCACTATCGATCGCTACTAGCAGCAGCAACAGTGATAGAAGCAGTTTTAGTGGTAAGTTTCTCTAAGTGAGCATATTGTTTGGAGAACATGATTGTGATTGGTGTGATCCAACAGTCTACTCATGTATACATCAGGAGAAGGAGGAGGAGGAGGAGAAGTAGGAAGAGGAGGAAGATGAGGAGGACGAGGATCGCTTTTCTTCCCACCTGGAAATCAGAGATGACCAGGAGCTCGCCTCCTTTGTCTAAACTGACTCATTCATGAGGTATGAGTAGCCTGGAGGAAATCAGCTCGAGTGTGTGTGAGTGTGTAAGGGATAGAGATCTGCTAATGTGCTCCAGTGTTCTACTACACGGGGCATCACGTCACTGTGTCCCAGAGGGGAAATTTTCAGGCTGACTGGACAGGGACAAGATGGGACAGGCCGGGACTGGTGACTGGACAAGGTGCTTCACCAGCTTTGATGCTTCTCACCGTGCACGACACACACACACACACTCACACACA